>JAVYIG010011570.1:0-59785 GCA_035222895.1 Strongylocentrotus droebachiensis | reverse complement strand
ACTCGCCCATGTTAGCCGTGTGATGAATGGGTTTCCAAAACCTTCAACTTGTTCTGTTTATTGTCACAGTTTCGATCTGAAATAAAAACGTGTACTAGCTGGGTCTCGTATTATTGGTCCCGTTTGGAAGGGGGTGGAGGGGCATCACCCTTCAATAATGTATTTTAAAGATTTATTTCGGCCTATTAAATAGTCTACCGGCAAATATAAGCCTTTTGTCTTGATCGATTTGTCGGTACATTAGTGAATTTCCATGCGACTTGTGCGTCCACACGTACAAGAATGATGACGGTGAGCATGTTGAGATTGAATAAGCCTGTTCCGACTGCGTCATGAAAATAGAGCAATAAATTATCGTTGCTTTATAGGTCTATGCGTTGGATGTTCTTCGTATAATCACGATTATAGCATTTTGATTAATTGCAATTCAGTCATTATCATTAACTAAACGAATTGGCTTGCAATATATCAATTCTTTGAAAGATATGAAAGAAATGATATTGACTAGACTTATCAAAGATCGTATTTATTAATGGTTAAAATCTTCGTGAAATTTTACCTTTATATTTAAAAAAAAGTTAATAGTGATGATGATAACATTATCAATGGTGACACTGATATTATGATGATTTGGAGAAGCGAAGAAATGTGTAAATCATATCTGATCAGTTAGATACTAGGAATATCTTTAATCTTTGACGACATGAATGTAAATGTAATCTATGTTTTTTTTTACAATCAGTTTCATTTTCGAATAGGATTCGTTTCAATTCAGGATGCTGATGGTGGAAAATATTAAGATCAAGATGAAAATTGTAGCGTAATCGAATTTTCTTGTTAGGTTTGTAAGACTTGGGTCTCCATGTCCTAAATATTCTCCGTTACCATGGTTATGGGAAACTTAACAAAACTATTTTCCTGCGGATAGAATGATGGAAATGTATCAAGAGGAGATATGGGAGCGGGTAAGGTTACAAGAGGGTGAGAGAGGGAGAGAGAGAGAGAGAGAGAGAGAGATAGGGGGAGATAGAGAGAAAAAGAGAGAGAGAGAGATAGAGAGAAAGAGAGAGATATGGGGAGATAGAGAGAAAGAGAAAGAGAGAGAGAGAGAGAGAGAGAGAAAGAGAGAGGGGAGAGGGGCATGTTGGGGGATGGAGACAGGACAGAAAAAGTCTGGGGGAATTGAGAGGGGAGAGAAAGGGTTATAGATAGAAATAGGAATTGGAAAGAGAGAGGGAAGGGGTAAAGAGATAGAGAGAGGAGGAAATTATCATTTTATAAGAATTGAAATCATCTCTTATTTGCTTGAAATTATTACACGAGTTTTTGTTGCAGAAATATTTACACACCCTCCATGACTCGACATCATATTACAGCCCCTACCCCCATCATTTCTCCCCCTCCCTTCCTCTTCTCCATCTCGTTTACCTGTGCGCACTTGTCCTGTCTTCGGGGTATCCCATTATGCCATTATCCAATACTTTTATGCTAACCATTCTCTTGTCTTCAACATCAAAAACACAAACCACATTCTTCTCAATCTCAAGTCTCGATTGTTCCCGCGGCCCCCGGGATACTCGAGACAAATATTGATTGAGTTCTTGATCAAGTTCGTCATTACGATCGAGGGCCATGCTCCTACTACCCATGGCAAATTTATCAAATTATAGATGGAATCGTATATTACCCTGGTCCAGTGGCATAGCATGGGTCCAGCCATTGAGGGGGCACTAGCATCAAATGAGGGGGAAGGGGCGGGGGTCTTGCTCGGAAATAAAAATACGAGTTTACAAGGGCTGGTTAGGGAGAGGTTGCGGCAATGTGTCTATCGCCTACCCCTATCCTCTTCTCTCTATACCCCTCCTTTCTTTCCTCTTCTAATACATTATATCGGGGGCACGTGCCCCCGTGACCCCCTGTAGCTACACCACTGCTGTGCAATGTGGAGCACACATGGAGAGGTATTCCTTTCACCAACCTTCTTTTGGACTTTTGCGGAAAGGACATTGAACTACTTCATCGGTATGTTGAGTAGGAGAAGAAAAACATGGCTGACCTTTTCTTTCTTCTTCTTCTTCTTTTTTGTTGTTGATTTTGGGGGTATCCCCCATAGGATTCAATGTGTAGTTTCATTACGTGACAAACAGTCGGTTATGCGGATCATAAATGTGAAGCCAACATTCGTTTAAAAGCTAAAATCTCGATAGTTATTTCTCCCCCCCCCCCCAAAAAAAAAAAAAAAAAAAAAAAGAAGAAGAAATCGCTGCAAGGTGAACTAGGGGAGAACAGTATTTTTGTTAATGTGCAAGAAAGTGAAAATCGTGTGAGATACTATAGTTTGGAAACGCGAATCATTTCTTTCTTTCTTTTGCTATAAATAAATACATTTCAAGGAATACTGTAGCACTCTACACTGTAAAAAAAAAAGAATTTGTTCATTGGTAATTTTTACGTATTTTTTCCATGTAGAATTTACTTGAACACATTAGTTTTGCCACTTACGCACTAAATTTAAGTCTTGCTAACTCAAACTTTCAATTTAGTAGAACATACTTGGAATATTTAAGTAAAATCAAATACATAAGAACTTTAAGTAATTTCAGCTTGTATTAATTTAGTCATTTTAAATCAAAATCAGAAATTATACGTATTACTCAAACAATTTATGTTGATTATTCTTATCTTTTTAAAGTAAGGACCGATGCAGTGCGTAATAGTATAGTATTAATGACTGCTTTGAGAGAAATAGTTGTTTTATTACGCTCAAGGGAAGGTTAGAATTGTGCTATTCCCCGAGGCTTGCCGAGGGGAATAGCCCAATTGTAACCTTCCCGAGAGCGTAATAAAACAACTATTTCTCGAATATTAAAGCAGTCATTAATACTTTTATATGCCGAAAAAAAATAGACTAAAAAATAAAAATAAAAAAATATTTTTCATTTTTGTCGAAGACGGGATTCGAACTCTTGCGTACAACAAGAGGTGTATCGAAAACCAACGCTTAGACCACTAGGCTATTGCGCGTCGTTAACATGCTTGGCAGTTTTCTCCAATATATATGAAGGGGTGACCAAAGTTCGCGCAGATTTTAGAACAAATTAGAAAATGTGATATTCGATCCATGTTTTCTCATATTCTACACAAATTTATTTATTTTAATTACTACCAAATGGACGGCAAAGTATTTTACTACCAATTGGTTCAACTACAACATTTATCGTCGAAGGATTTCGGAGATATCGCGATCTAAAAATTCGATGTCCGATCGTGCATGCGCGCTGCATCTAAAAAAGTCATAAAAACAACGAGACCTAAGTTCACGCACGGGGGTTAACAGCTGATTTATACAAAAATACGATCCATCAAAAATAAGGTAATTTGATAATTTGCAAGGCAAAATATCATACAACCAGACGGTACCACTTATTACTTACAATTTTGAGGATATCTGCTCTCAAAATGAAGATTTCCAGACCCTTATCGGTAAGTTGGTAATTTTTCGGAACGGACGCAAATAACTGCAAAATGTGCCGATCTTTTGTCAATATTTTCACAATTTCGCACCCAATTCCAAAGAAAATTTCGTTTCTGGGTAATTTTATGATCCTCTTTCCATTGGTGATATCAGATTTTCGAAATCTTACCGATTTTTTGAGAAAGCGAACTTTGGTCACGCGCGAACTTTGGTCACACAGCCATATGGCTGTGTGACCAAAGTTCGCGCGTGACCAAAGTTCGCTTTCTCAAAAAATCGGTAAGATTTCGAAAATCTGATATCACCAATGGAAAGAGGATCATAAAATTACCCAGAAACGAAATTTTCTTTGGAATTGGGTGCGAAATTGTGAAAATATTGACAAAAGATCGGCACATTTTGCAGTTATTTGCGTCCGTTCCGAAAAATTACCAACTTACCGATAAGGGTCTGGAAATCTTCATTTTGAGAGCAGATATCCTCAAAATTGTAAGTAATAAGTGGTACCGTCTGGTTGTATGATATTTTGCCTTGCAAATTATCAAATTACCTTATTTTTGATGGATCGTATTTTTGTATAAATCAGCTGTTAACCCCCGTGCGTGAACTTAGGTCTCGTTGTTTTTATGACTTTTTTAGATGCAGCGCGCATGCACGATCGGACATCGAATTTTTAGATCGCGATATCTCCGAAATCCTTCGACGATAAATGTTGTAGTTGAACCAATTGGTAGTAAAATACTTTGCCGTCCATTTGGTAGTAATTAAAATAAATAAATTTGTGTAGAATATGAGAAAACATGGATCGAATATCACATTTTCTAATTTGTTCTAAAATCTGCGCGAACTTTGGTCACCCCTTCATACATTAAAATGGATTGAAAACGGCTCTGCGTGAGGGCCTCGCAAAAGCTCCATGAAACGGGCCCTTCTTTTACTTTTGCAATGCATATTGGCACGAACTTAGATCAAGATCTATCGGCAGATGTTGTTTTTTTGTTTTTGAGAGTTTATTTTCGTCTTCATGTCAACAATGCAAGATAAAATTGTCGGTAAGATCGATCGAGATTCAATTGTAGACCAATCCTTCGCACACATACGGTATTCTCCATCGCTCAAACCATTTTTTAACATGTAAACCTATGGGGTAACCATGGAGTAACCATGGTTATTAAAAATAGTGAAATGTTTTATGCATGGTTACCGAGAATTTTACAGGAACAGTTGAAGTTTATGAATGCAATTCGACCAATCAGATGGCTGGATTTCTTAAGTGAGGTATATAAAAATATTTACATAATTTATGAATATTCATTAAGACCAAATTAAACTCTTTTTTAAATAAAACAATTCTTTTTTGTGGTTGAATGAAAATTTAAGGAATTTAAAACATTTTAATTCATTTAACATGGCTAAGCAAAGACAAGACAATTTTTAATTGTTACCCAGTTCAAAACAAATCAAAACTTGATATTTCAGGAAATTGTCAACCAATTTTCCTTTTAAGATGCTACGATCAAGTATATATAAAATTTGGAGCATTTCAATATGTGTCGAATTGAAGCGTATGTAATAGTTTGTGATGGTGGTAGATATATATATATATATACGGTTAAATCTTAAATAGAAGTAGTGAATGATTAGTGGATGTTACTTGTTAGATTAGATGGGTACCAAATCGTGCAATATGTAATCCTATCATAGCTTTTTTTTAATTATCTAAAATGATTACAATACTTAAATTATTTACGTTAATGTAACTCGATTTAACTGAGTAAAAATGTATTCAGCAAAATAAGTAAATTCTACTTAAGATGCCGTAGGTAATATTTACTTAATAAAAATAAGGCAATTCTTTTCCTCAATTTTATTGAGTTATTTCGACTATTATTTGTTTACAGTGTAGGACAAAAATACCATAGACGATATTACTCCAGACAAGTAATATCGTGTACCCCCTATAGGACAATTACCACGCCCTATACGCCCGGACAACGTTACTGTCCATTCAGATACTCTTTCATAATATAATCAATGGGTCATCAAAATTAAATTAATAAAGATCATAAGCATGATAAGCTAACGAAATGCAAAGAAATATTGTGATTATAGTGCATGGAAAGGGGGTTCAGTTCGTATAAAAAACTAAAGTGCTCTATAAATCACTACAACACATTACTTTCTCAAGGAGTGCCATAGTTGTCTGGAGAATGATTTTCATGACTATCAGGAAAATGTTAATCATAAATATTACGAGAGTGACTTGTGTTTATATTAGCAGAGATTTGTGTGGTGCTAAATTTATCTGAAAAGTGTGATTTTTATTTCAAGTAGCTGTCATTTCAAGTGCCACACTCATCATTGCTATTCTTTCGGGTAGTCAAACTGAACTCGATGTCATAAAAATCACTTCCTACATCAGTACTTTAGTCGATAGTTGATGGAAAGATATCAATTGTTATTAACATTTCTTTCGTCGACCCTTAATTTTCTATGGAAAAATACATTTACAATAAATATTCAGGACGTTTGGACTTCTTCCCTCTGAACTCGGTAGATAAGAACGTATGATGAACTATTCTCTTTCGATTCTAGTTTCGACTACCATGCATCTTGGACTATCAGTGATAGTCATATTTAATCCGTCGTATAGAGGCATGTTTATGAAGAAGAAAAAATAGCCATAAATGTTATCCTGACCCTAACCCTACCTGATGCACAGTGTAGGATAAATATTTTATGCAAATTGGCTACCTTCGTTACATTACGTTGTGGATATTTTTTTAGAAACATGTGCACTGTGAAAAGGTTGGGCATTATTTTCCAACACTTTGCCAATAGTCAACCCAACCATCTATTGGGCAATATTTTCGTATTTTGCCTAACAATTGGTCAAGATTTTCCCAACAAGTGGGCTACCGTAGTCGGGCAGTTGAAGGGTCATATCTTTGCCCAAATTTTGGACAAAATACGAAACAATAATGCACGTGTGAAGTAGGGTACTTACGTTTACCAATACCAGTGGGCAAAATATTGCCCAATAGATGGTTGGGTTGACTATTGGCACAAGGTTGGGCAAAGTGTTGCAAAAATATTGCCCAACCTTTTCACAGTGTGTCTACTACCGATTATAACATGCCTACAACTATCGACCCCGGATAACTACTCCCGGACAACTCCCCCCGGGCAGATATCACCAGACAAGACAACTACAACTGTATACTCCTACCCTCAGACATTTACCCCAGACAACATAAACCCCTCTTTCAATTATTCCTTAATTAGTTACTCCCTATAATTATAGGCAAGCTGTGG
Organism: Strongylocentrotus droebachiensis; assembly: GCA_035222895.1. NCBI lineage: Eukaryota > Metazoa > Echinodermata > Echinoidea > Camarodonta > Strongylocentrotidae > Strongylocentrotus > Strongylocentrotus droebachiensis. Next base: position 52,995 of record JAVYIG010011570.1, on the reverse strand, counting down.
GTTGTGGGTGGATTTATTTATTTTTTGGTGGGGGAGGGGGGGGGCAAATTGAGGGGGTCGTTGTAGTCATCAACTAATTATTTGAATACCATGTAGCCTGTATCTGTCAGTGCTTGGAAGTTGACGTGATAATTAGAGTATAGGTTTGCGTGATCACCTTTGTTCAGTGTTTATGGTGGTTAGCTGGTAACAATCTGACATTTCCGCAAACATGACAGAGGAAGGAAACCCATAATTGATACTATGGGAAGCGTTTACGAATGTCAAATCTTGAACGTCGTTAACCCTTGCCAAATGAATTGTGTTCTAATGTGCCGTTGTTGTTGTTTTTTTTTTTGCTTTTTCTATTTTTGCTGTGAGTTTTTTATTTTATTACTGTAACCTTCATATATCACAAAATGAAGGAAGCCCATGATAAATAAGATTAATAAGTATGTGAAGTGTCTACGTGCGTCTACTTCTTGACTTCATTAATCAATATGTTTACCTTTGTCGAAGAGATCTCTTTTTTGTCAGTGGTTTGTCAATTTTGTCATAGACAACGCAAATCTCAAACTTCCTCAGTGGAAGGTATTAATCAGTGATTAATGAGTATGGGAAGTATTTACAAGCGTCAAATCTTCATCTGTGTTAACCATGTTATTTCAGTATTTTTTTTCCCCTCCCCAATTAATGTCTGAATTAGGCAAATCTCAAAGGAGGAGGCGCGATGGCTCAGTGGTATAATGAATGGTCTCGTAACCGAGAGGCCCTGGGTTCGAAACCAAGTCAATGCGCTCGTGCCCTTTGGTTGGGCATTAATCCTCATTACTAATTCCATCGGAGAGGACTTAAAGCTGTCGGTCCCCTGGTTGCTTTCTTACAATCTTAAACATGCTTTCTTAGTAGTAAAACATCCAACAACATTTTTTTTTAATCAGATAAATTCCACAATGGAAGGAAGCCAACGATTAATACGCTCGTCCATTTTCTAATTTCGTAATGCCATAGTTTTTTGTTGTCGCAAATGAAAGAAGCCCGTGATCAACATGATTATTTCGTCAACTTTGTAAAAAGTTCGTTAGTCATTGTCAAAAAGATCTTATTATTTCAGCGTTTGTTGCTGTTTATGTTGCTGCTTCACTTTGTTGTCTACATCACAAAATCACAGAATTTCCACGATGGTAAGAACTCCATAATGCATATGATTAATCAGTATGGGCAGTGTTAACGCGCTTACATACTTAAACTTTGTTACGTAACCCCTATTATTGTCAAAATATTTTTGTCAATTCAGTGCTTCGTTGTTGGTGATAATTCTTTCTTTTTTGGTCATTGTTGTTGTTGTTTACTATTTCTAAAAAAAAGACAAGTCGGAAATTTCCACAAAAGACGGAAATTCCACAATAATTAGTGTGGGAGGTATTTTATGCGCTTCCATTCTTTGACTTTGTGAACCGTTGTCATTGTCAGATGTATTTCGTTGTTCAAGTGTTTTGTTGTTGTTGCTTTTACTTTGATGTCTAGACAACGCCTGTCACGCGAATGCACTAATTCTCTATTCCTGACCAAATTACGAGGAAACATAAACATCCTCATGATGAAGTTACCCTAAAACATGATCTTAATTAGTCCACAAAGTGATTATAAAAACCAAGTAATGGAAGACACATAGTCATTCTCATGAACAACTCTTTCTAATCTGTCTGGCTTTGTTACCATGGTCATACATACAAACTCTGGGTTCTCTTTCCATGCATTCGATGCGACTGAAACGATATTCTTTAAACAATTTTTTGGTGGGGGTGTCGTTTATCTGAAATTTTGGAGACAGCGTGGGCTCGTGATTTTCCCACTTTAAGATGATTGGATTATGAGCTCAGTTGTTTTTAGAAGAAAAAACAACATAATTCCGCTATGAACTGTTACTGAAACTGGCTCGGAACAATGCCCATTCAAAGAAGGAAGATAATAAATTGATGGCTATTGTAGTTACTAATTAACCATGTTTTACAAAAATGGTAGTTATCGGCCTATTCTTTTACAGGTAATTTCGTTTTAAAAATCTTCAGATATCAGAATACAGTTACGACTGTTTGTATTCCTTTGTCTCCTTCATAGATATGAGGGTTTTTTTTTATTTATTAATTTGTTGTTTTACCAAGAACTTGCTTCCATATCATTGTATAACACAATCGCAAAAACCTTTGAGAAACTAGGTAATCGTAAAAGCATTGTGCGTCACCTATTGAAATGTTCAAATATTACAATCATCCGAACGTGATGTTAACATAAGTAACTACTCAAGGAAACTTTGGAAGGGATGAGAATGAGATGTAGAAATTAGTATGATACATGGGGAGTATGAGAGATCGAGACAGAAAACAAAATAGCGAGAGGAATAGAACGAGAAAGGGAAAGAAGGAGAAGAAGTGGTAGAAAGTTATAGAACAAAAAGTTATATATATATATAGAGAGAGAGAGAGACAGAAAATATAAGAGCGAGATGGAATGAAAGAGAAGGGGAAATGTGGAGAAGGAGAGAGAAAAGGGTAGACAGCGATAGAACACAAATAGAGAGAGAGAGAGAGAAATAAAGAGAGAAAGAGGCAGAGGGGAAGAGAGATAGAGGAAGAGAGGGAGAGATAAAAAGAAGATAGACAGAAGTCATAAATGATTATAGGAAACAGGAAATCTCTTGAAACCCGGGCTGCCATGCCTGTAGTGAAAGTGCGTTAAAGGTATTCATTTCATGAAGCGAGAAGAGACACAAAAGCATCTGATTTTAAGTAGGCATAATAATATTAATCGTTTTATATACAGACAAGTGGTGGTTGAAATTGAAAATTTGTATCCAAATACAGTATTTAAAACAATCTGTCTGTAAACGCCATCCAAGGGGAAAAGAAAAAGTGACGATTGTGAACAGATGGCCTATGTAACAGTTTTTTTTACACGTGTGACCGCTATGGGCAGGTGACAAGACCACTAAGATAGGTTTAAATTTTACTGGGAAAACTTGTTAGTGTACGTTCCGCATACCGTGATTATATAAGCGTACTCGAGTGCGTTCATTATTAGGTAATACAGAGAACTGCAAGCTAGTTTTACTTTCACACACATTCCTGTTCATTATTCCTTTTGATATCAGTTTGTTTAGATGCAGCCTATAATATATTTATTCACTCTTTCGTTATATAGCTGGGTATCTATTGTCCGATTATAGTCTGTACTACTTGAAGCTCCCTCTATATACTTGCTCCCTCTATAGAGAAAACAATGCCTAATCGATGACTATTGGTCCCCATGATCCTCTTTTTCTTATGTTAATTGAGAGCTGATTTGATGAGATAGCCACCTGTTAGTGACCATCCTGGTTGGTCTAATCCCTCCTAGTCAAACTAGTACAGCCGGCCTTTAAAGTGAACACGCTTGGTCAAACCTTTGGCCTACTTTCACAGCGCATCAGTGTATAAGTAGCAGACTTTCGAAAGGTAATGAATGACCTTTAATCAATTCAGCATACAGAAAAAAGGAAAAAAATGACGAGTGGGTTTGAAGACGGAAGTTTCTCAGTTCCTTTTCTACACAAGATATTGTTGACAGCAAGCTCTAGTATCAGTCCTAGCAGCGTTTTAAGTGAAAGTTCGTCCATTTTACCTTGGTCTGCAATTGAGTTAACACGTTAGGCTGGTGGCATGCGTTTTTGGCATGGAGGAGAATGTATGATGGATCATTAGGGGATCATTAACGTTTAGAGTGGCGATTTAATGCTATGCCGCCACAATACAACGCAACGTAATTATGGAGAATGATAATTATGATGAGACGAGTAGCGGAGATGGCGAAGACATGCTTGGCGAATGGAATTCCTGTTTATTATTGGATGATGCGGAATTGTCGCTTCCGCGCGTGCGAGCTTCGTCGGTCGCTAGGGGAGACGGTCACGACTCCTGCATCGCTCAACCTCAACATCAACACCATCCTTTATTGAATGCCCGCGCTGTGCGTTCTCCAACGTCCCCCACGTACAGTTTGTGCGGGTCTCGCCTCCGTTGGATAAACACTGTAGAGCAGCTGCTACTGGGAGTCCCCTATTCTCACCGTCCTGCATTGTCTGTGCTCACTCACACAAAGAGGGAACTGTGTAACGTCAACGGGAAAGCGCTGAGCAGACGACAGCTTTCTCATAGGGATCGCGATACCCGTTACTCGAATCAAATTTCTTTCATATCAGTCGCTCACTTCCCCTTTGAACAAGTGAGACGTAATTTGAAGTGCGCTCCACAAGACGAAAGCAGGATATTTGCTACAAACCACACAAAGCTATCATCAGCAGCAGCAGCATCAGTGATCAAAACACAGGAATTTAACTGTAGCATTTCCAGGAGTAGTGAGTCTTGTGATAACAGTAACTGCATCTGCTTCAGCGGACGTTTCACCAGCTTCTTCGCCATGCCTGTCCCGGAGAGTTTCCGCTCGACGTGGAGTACTGACCACGTCCCCGCTCTCCATATCTCTTCTACGCCGGATAAGCTGAAAAAGCTAAAGGAAATACGACGAGATGATAATTTTAACATCGAGGTAGGAAAGCTGTTTTTTATGGATAATTTGATTGTTATGTTCATAAGACTGAATAATAAGTCCTCCTCTATTTGAAATTGATACCATGATTAATTTGGGGAGGGGTGCGTGCAAGCTCAAGGGGAGGGGGTGTGCACGAATTCAGGCCTGAAAGCCAGTCACTGAATGTTCTTCATATTGAACCATCTTTGTACAGCTTTATGTTTCGATATAGTGTCATGAGGATCCGGGACCGAATGAAGCTTAGGTAATTTGATTAGTAATCCCCTTCTCACACAGTGTGATACATGATGCACTATTGATGAGATATCTCTCTCATAAAAAAAACTCCCGGGTGTATATATCACCGGTCTCTGATAATTATATCACTGGGATATCTGATAACAGTGAAATTAAGTCAGTCATAATGACTAAAATATCACTGCCGAATCATTGCTTTATCATTTCAGTATCGTATGTCACTGATCATAACTACTAGTAATAATTGATATATCTCAAGTTATGATATATATTTGGCATATCAGTATCACTGGGAGTCGATGATAAGTTGACTTATGATAATATCTCTGATATAAAATTATCATACCACAAAATATACATCAATTATCACTGTCTTGTGTAGACAGCAGTTCTTGGCATAAAATCATTGCGATGAGCTTTATTGACTCTCCGACTGACGGTGCATACATCTACGTACAGAAGCATAGATAATGCAACCATAATCCATATCATGTGTGTTTAACCAGTAGGTCCATGGTTTAACACTGCTTAGGATCTAATTATATCCATTGACTCAGAATTTTTCTATTGACTCAAATTCTACAGCAATCGATCGGCATGTCTAAACTCTAAAGGTATATTGATTAGATTTATTGAATGGAAAAATGAAAGGATGGTATTTCTCAGTCATAAATATACACTCAATGGCTGTGCAGTCGTTCGCCTCGTTAATATAGAGAAGCTGGAAGATTATAGTCATGATTGATAGTACGGATCTGATAGTGTCTAGTTCAAGTCGTCTAGTTTTGGTGCCTTATGTGAAGAGGCTTGAACAAGGCTTGAACTAGAAAGTGTACTTCGCAGAACGCTGCGTCTGGGAAGGGGGAGAAATCTACCACCCATACCACCCATCCCATTCACCATCATCCCCATCATACTCATCATAACTTTCATCATCACTACTTATCGTCATGAGCATCACTTCACCACCATCATAATCTCAATCGAAACCATCATAAAAATCTATATCATCATAACCATCATACACCATCCACAACCATCGTTGCAAATTAAAAATAAAACAAGACGATTCGGCATCTGTCCTTTGTTTGGGATGACTTATGACGTATCGATGACAATTCCTCAACTGTCAAAGTCTTTGAGGCAAATTCTTTTTGTCACATTCGGGAAGATGACTTAGCTTCTATGCCAGCGCATCAGTGCAAATGAGTAATGTGTTTGGGGATTAATCTCCCCTCTCAGTTGATAACACCAACATCTCTTAAAAAATGATTAACGACTCAAAGAAATGTAGGCCATTTAAAAATGACATATCGACACCCCTTTCAATGTCACTGCTCTAGTCACAGATCAAGTTTTTATTTAACTGTACATTTATTATGATTATCCTTCCCTTGTTAACGGGGTATTGTGATGAACCTGATGAATATTCTCCATTTTTTTGTGATGGGTTTAATTACCATGGTAATGGTTTTATTGCGTCGAATGGGTAATTATACTGCTGATAAGCAAAATGTTAGGAATGTCAAGTGTGAAGAAAAAAAAATTAAAAATAAGAATTGTTTAATACTTTGGCTTATTACAAGAGTGAATTTGAGTTTGTTTTCATTATTCCTACATGAAATGATTCGAGGAATTTAACATTATCAATCTATGTGGCCTTTTCATCACTATCTTGATCATCATCATCGTCGTCATTGTCATCGTCAGACACAATCTTCTTGAGCAGAACAATACTAGCTTATCATGTTCACGAGCCGACGGAATGTAGGCAATCTAATATGACACCAGCGATAATACCAAATAGAGATATCGAGGAAATATTGTTTCATTTCTCGATTGAATAGCAGCATCATTTGATTATGACCACAGACAACAGCTCACTGTGACAGCAATGTTGTGGCTTGGTGGTTACTAGTATGTCATTGTTAGTGGCTTTAATGTATTTTGTCTGAGGTTTGTGGAATAAGAGTGTTATTTAGGTATTACTGACCTTTACCCTCAAGGCTCAAGGTCCTATGTTCTAGAGTTAACATTTAAAGAGAAGGTTGAGTTCTGGGAAGAGGTGAAAAATAATTTGTGAGCGTTATCATTCTTATTATGCAAGTGTGGAAGAACATCAGATAAGACATGTTCCCTGAAAAGCATGGCTCTTCAAATGCCTTTATATTCTAAATATGTCATGTAACATCGTAAAACTCGGGGGTAGGATTTTTATGCCACTTGTTCGTGTAGTCCCATATACATTTTTCTGTGTACAGTGTTTGTAACTTTACCAGGACTTGGCCAAATTTCTTATCATTTTGATGATTCCAGAACCTTGCAATACACACAAATTCTTATATGCTAGATGATCAATCTTTTCTGGTCGATTCCACACTTTTTTTTTCACAATGCATTCGCATGACCAGAACTCAACTTCATCTTTAAGACATGTAGTAGCCATCGGATGGGGGGGGGGGGGGGGGGGGGGGACATCGTTCTTGTTATTTCAGTTTGAATTGCGGGAGAAAATTTCCATCGAGTGAAAGGTGAAGGTAGGGTTTGGAAGTGGGTTCTTTTATGCCCCCCCCCCCTCTCTCTCTCTCTCTCTCTCTCTCTCTCTCTCACACACTCTCCCTGTACCATTCGATAGGGGTGCCCTGTACCATTGGCTACGCCTCTAATTCAAGGGTTTGATTAAATAGATCATAGAAATGGAATCAAAACTGTTGTGTGGAACGTGTTTCATTTACTTTGACTGATTACTATTTTCACATTAAACCACAAAGTATATATTATATACATAGACGGAAGATGGGTAACGAATGGTTGAACATAATAATAACAAAACATTTTGTTTTAAGTTGTGCTTCGTCACGACACTGCGATGCTGCTGATGCCATTATACGGCTGGCCACTTAATTACAGCTGGTGCTGGTCAATACCTTTTGATTACAGAACAAACATATATTATCAAGAGCTGCTTCTGTGTTTGTTTAGAGACCGGGCTTCTAATGAACAGACAGTCCGAACTTCATGATACCCCTCAACCTTGGTCAAATACTCTTCAAGTCGTTTATCAGCGTATATTATTAAAATCTTATCATCTTAACCGGACAATCGGCATAATGTATTGACCATTGAGAAGTTTGTTTTTTCTTGAATAAATCTCTGTTTGACCGTAACCCCCTTATCAACATTTTTATGAGATTTGTATTTTGACAGCTGTACTGAGTCACTGTAGAATACGTTACAAGTACTTATAGATGGGCGGGGCCTATTAAAGAAATGGCGACGTGGGAGGTCATAGTACAGTTGTGGTCTTTTTTCATCGCGTTGGTTTGATATCAATAAACGGCTATTGCAATTTTCTAAATGGGTTTCGGCTGAAATTAATACAATCTAAATTTTTGTTTACAGGGTGCCTGGAATCAGATCGGCTCTTTGAAAACTTGAAACCGCTCCTGTTGAATTTCAGATTTTTAACTATTTGGTGATAAATAACATTTCGGAACGAAATAGCTTTGTTAAGCCGCCTTTCACAAAAGTCACAAAATTTACCTTTATCATAGTAAGATGATGGACTACTTCTGTTCATAATTTTATGTCAGTTTTGGAGTGGAAAGCAAACACCCCTGGACGATACAGTAATCATATACTCAAAATTATGTGTATATTGGCTTTTCCTTGATAACTTTGATAATATAAGATTTTGAATAACATTTTGCAGCTCTTTTTTTCTTCTTCTCCTCTTGCACTTGGTAACGCCATGTTTGGTTGTTATGATGGTAGTTACTATGTTCACATTCGTCTTTAGTATTATAGATACATTGTATTTTCATTTCTGAATGTTGACTTGAATGGAAAGCTCTTCAACAGTGGTTGAATAAATAATATAAAATTCCAAAAGAACTTCCAAAAAAACTGTCAAAGTAGTTTGGCATATTAAACCAGGAATCATACCTTGTTCATGGACCTACCTTTGTATTACTAGTATTGAACTGATGTGAACCAATGTCTTTTAATAGAGTGAGTATGGTATTTAAGTAGATCAGTTTTATTAATTCGGTTATTCATATCTAAATGATTTCATTACGCGATATATAACATACCCGATTGATCATGATAATTGAAAAAACTCGTTTTTTGTTGATAGTGATACCTTTCGTGATGGTCCTAGGGCCCTTTTGAAAGATGTAATTTGAACCTTTCTGGTTTTAATAGACAAACAAAATTAATTACAGACAGACTTTAAACCGTGTTTAAAGGTCAAGAACAATTTCTCGTTATAATTTGGTTATCATGAAGTCATGAGTGAATTGTGTTTCAAATTAAATAAGCTCTTGTATTCCATTGGTGTACATTATAAAGATAAGCATGTTATTCCAAGTGGTATTTATAACTATTATAATGTAGGCCATTTAAAAAGGGGGATTTTCTTTCAGTGTGCAATCATGTTGTGATAGTCGGACAGAGGGAGAGAATTAGGAGAGGAAGGGAGGGAGGGAGTGGAGTCACAAGGGAAAAAGAGATGAAAATATTAATGAAATGCATGACATGAGAATTCATCAGGATTACAAGCAGAATTAGTAGTTTGGGAAATAGTAAGAATTCCTTCCATTTCTGTGCGTGATTGGTTTTAAAAAATGAGACAAATTTGGGCCATCAAATTGGGTTTTCGTAAACATTTGAAAACAAAAACCGTAATGACTCGAGTACACGGACTTCCATTATTTTGGAATAGAACTCCATCTTCCTTGAACTTGGGAAACCATGTGAATGCGTCTGATAAAGTTATTATTATGATTCCCGATCCCTCGAGCATGAAATAATCCCTGTCAAGGGTGATTTGATGTGCTTGACCGTGGCCCTGAGGCTTTTATCTACTTTTTTTAATACAAAAGAGGGTTCAGTGAGAGCAGCGAGTCGATAAATTTGCCCTTTCTCTTTTGTATAATAGGTGTGATGTTTGTTTTTGTTTTCTCCGGTCTTATACCGCGGACAGACGTTAGAGTCACGTTCGTACTTTCGATGGCGTAGTTTATGGGGGCAATGGGGCACATTCCTCCAATTAAATGGTGAATAATATAGGGTTTAAAAAAGTGATATAAGGAAAGGGAGAGGGGCATTGTAAAAGCGAGACAAAAAGAAGACGGAAAAAAAAACTTTCATTGGCGTAGTTTATGGGGGCAAGGGGGCACATTCCATCCAATTAAATGATAAAGAACGGTTAGAAAGAGAAATAAGGAAAGGGAGGGGAGGGGGCATCATAAAAGCGAGACAAATAAAGAAGATGACAAAACCCATTCCACACAATAATTGTTCCTCGAATTTCATCCACCTATATTGTCCGGGTCTGCAAACTACGTCACACCAGGCAGTGATATAGTATGTCAACAGTATAGGCAACATAATAATCCTGATATCAAAAGACGGATCTAAGCATGTCAGTAATGACACGCGGGGGTGTGGGCAATCACAAAAGTTACAGAGTAAATACAAAAGAGATTCGTGCATATACAGAGTGTAAATAGAACTACTGTGCTTGAGTAGGTGCGTGAGTATATTCAAATCAAATATTGCACCTTGTTCAATAAAGGCGTTCATCGTAAAAAGGAGGAGTATATGGCTACTAAATTTTTACCATTTTTATTTCCTCATTTGCACTGCTTTGTACACACTAAAATTGCCCCCCTAAAAATGTGTATGTATAAATGTAACAATGTATATTTGCATTTTAATATCGGGACCGCAGCTACGTGAGAATTTTATCTTGGCATACTCAAAAAATGTAAAAACATTTCGACTTGTCATGCTTGTAAAACCATGACCATGTAAACGAATAGACAATGACTTGATACTGAAAGAAAAGGTGCGTGAAGAATAGGGATTATGAAAGGACATTATATTACAACAAAGGAGGAGGAAGAACAAGAAGAAAAAATAGAAGAATGAAAAACTGGACGGTAAGAAGGAGAAGGGTTGTAGGGAGGAGAATTGGAAGAAAAAAGAAGGATACAAGGAGAAAAAAAGGGAGGGGATACATATACGAGAAAGGCAAAGAAACAAGTACTTAACGATTAATATTAGAAATAGAAAGGAAGCAAAAAGATGGCAATTGAACTATTAAAAGGTCTGTATTCGAAAAGGAGGAAGTTTTTATAGGAACATTGCGTGACAACTAACAATACAATTCTGCTCTCTGACCTGAGAATTCCTTTATTTTTCATAATGGCAGTCTGACATTTCTCTCAAAGAAAAATCCTCGAAAATTGAAAAGGAAAATATTTTCGCGATTACGGTGGAGGGGAGTGGAAAATCCCGAAATTATTGATCAGAAAAATGGGAGAGAAAGAAGGAAAAAGCAAAGGCCAAGGATTCGAGGGAGGTTTTAGATAATAAGTGCATGGAGTAGAAGAGGAAATTGTATTCAATAAATCCTCGATTGATAGTCAACAACAGGTGCTGAGCTTGTACGTGAATAAAAGGGAAGTCTGTTTTCGGGAGGGGTCGTTTACATCTGAAATCTGTGACGTCCAAACTTCGGAATTACATGTAGGTCGTATTCGTAAAAGAAATGGCAGTATGTGTCAAAAGAAGCTTTTAACGAGGAGGGGGTCTTTACATCGGGAAAATGCGCTCCAAAATTATAAATTAGGACTCGTAATAAGCACTACCCCTGATATTACCGAACATAATTGGTCTACCCAAGACGCCGATCTCCTTGGTTGACCACAGTCATGACAAATTTGAAGGTTTTTTAAATTTTCGATATGTTTTTTATATGTCATGTAGTTTTCTACGCTTACGTTAGAAAGCTTGTGAGTGTTCCATGTTGTTTACACTACTTGCTACATCGGAACCCGTCATGCTCGATTTCATAAAAAAGGAGATTATTTGCCGAATCTCCAGAAACCTTGATTGAAGGTTTATCATTATAGATTTATCGGAGTTGAAATCACAGTAGAATACCTCCCATTTGATTGATTTTTTTTTCTTCGTGTGAAAAGGTTCATTTTGTATTGTCGAAATTCAAACAAGATTTATGGAAGTCATTCGTGCATGTATTCATGTGTTTGGGTCTTTGGAATGAGAAGGCACTGATTTAGTAGAAAAAGATAAATTATAATAGCTAGTGTACGTCATGTGCATGAACAACTATTTTAAAGGGGATCGTGGGAATACGGTATTTGATTGTTACCCAAGTTTCCATAATAGGCTTTATCATTTTTTTCCCTCGGGTGGGGGGGGGGGGGGGGTGTCACTCCATTTCAATTCATTTTCCATCATTGTGTTCCAAGTCTCTAGATCTATATTTAGCAGTATTGAGAATATGACATCAACATCAACACCTTTGGGCCATGTTGAAAGCCACTGTCACAATTTCATCGTCATCACTTCTGCCATGAGGTAGGGGTGACCCCACCATATATATCCACGTCTGCAAAATAATCCCGAGTAAAGATATAAATTCACAAAAACAAAATTTCCATACCAGATAACCAGAGTTCCAATAAATTCGGATGATTGACATCTCTGTTCAGAAAGTCGGAGCAAGTAGGGCATTTATTTTATGTATGAATTAACGTCCTTCTGGCTCTCGGCAGACGTTAGTTTCTTGACAAGTAAAAGCAATAAATCGTTTCTCGAGTCATGTCGATATGTCTTCAGGGAGCTGGTGGTGAACATTACCAGACCCCGTATCTTGCTCCTTGTTTCCTTCCGGAGGTTGATTGGTATATATACGTTGTCATGGTGATTGATAGAGAGCGATTGACATGTTCGGTGACAGACGAGATGAAGATGATTGGATGATGTTGACAAGTTTATTCGAGCAAGGAGATTTTTAATGATAGGCCTTATCATTATTTTTCTGTCGGGGACCTCAGAACGATGTCCTAATATCAAAATACATGTAGATGTGTATATCTAAATGAAAGAGTCTTCAGCGATTCACTGTCATTTTGCTTTTTTTCGAAAATGTGCCATTTCCATGATTGGTTTCTGTCGACAAATTTATTTGAGCAGTCGTTCACTAATACAGATTGATACATTTTTGGGGGTGTATTTTGTCCAATATTTTGTTTTTATCGATTAGCAGCATTCTCCTTGATATTATGCTAATACATGAGATCGTTAGTCATCTGTTGACATTATCCTGTACAGCTGTTTGCCTCGGCTTTGATTTTTTTTCTGGATCTATGCAGATTTGTTTTTCTTTTTCAAATCCAGAAATTGTCACACAAGGGCGGAGCCTTTGTATAGATTCGTAACGCGACACCTTTTTAATGTTTAGGGTGCTTGTAAGGATGTATTAACGCAGTTCTCAGTTATAGCACCTAAAATTGTTCAGGTGTTTACTAACACCAAATAAAAGGAGTCAGCATGACTAGTGTAACAAGTTCATAAGTTTTTTTAAGTCGTCGAATTGTATAGTATTATTTTGTTCCCTGACTAAGGCACTTGTTTCCCCATTCAAGACGATCCATTTCTTTCTTCATATCCATATTTTGTCCACATGTCACAAAAAATACATCATCCCAATTCTCATATGATTGAAAAATCTCTCATCGATTCGACAACACAAACACCCATTTGTTTCCGGCTGTCCGTACAGCGATGTTACCGACTCTCTTTGTGTGTGAATTTATGAACATGACTCTTATAAAAGTCCAGTCAGATTATTTTTCTTTCTCTTCGACCTGTTTTTGAAACCCGATTCGAGAGCCTAGAGACATAAGAATTCCCCAAATCACTTCAAAATAACAACACAAAAAGTTTGAGAAATTCCCCGGACTCTCGTCCCCCATCAAACACCGCCAGCCTTTTCTTCGTAAAGTATTTTTACGACACGATCTTGTAATTGGAGTTGCAAAGTTTGCCAGCGGTGTCACCGTTTTTTATGGAGATGACCATATTTTTTTGCACGAATTCTTCAAAACTCTGGAGAAATTTCAGACGGAAGGAAAATATCACTTTTTACATTCCTCAGAGCAAAGCGATCGCACAAAGAATTCAGAATTCAGATTAGTTCATTCGTGCACAATCTAATTTTAGTTATTTGAAAGGACTGGTATGAAATTAATTTGAGTATAATTAAATTTGATATTTATTGTAAGTTATTGCAAACGTGATTTTTCTTTTTTAACTCCTTGGTATGAATAGCTGCAGACTGAAATAACCATGACAGGCCTAGTTCCTTGAAGCCAGTTTTTTGGGCAATGTACTTGTTTAAAAAATGGGTTCTCTTTAGTACCATGCCTGTGCACTTTTTGTTATGTTCAATCACGATGCTCATGATCATTTAAAAATTACTAGTGTTTCTAACTTTTGCCCCCAATTATCGTTAAATTTAGTTCGAGAATAATAGATTAATGAGCTTGGCGTACCTATAAAGTCGTTCCACTAAACTGGTTTTAATCATTATGAAATCTCTCCCTCTCGTTAACTTTCTTTGATGCAATCCCTTTTCCTTTGCCAATATAATAAATTGGCATAGGGTATTGAATGTCACACAATTTATTGGCTTTATCAATCTGGGGCAGCAACAATCGGTTATGAGGCTAATGGCAGTCGTTTTGGCATTTTGTTTGCTAATGACGTCAACGTTGTTGAGAATGTGGAATATACCGGTGACTTCTTTTGTTGCGAATACATTTGCTAAGTATAACTCCCAGACATTGATTACGATGAACAATTGTCTGTAAAATGAATAGTGTACGAGAATGATAAGTTCACTTCGAGATGTAGAGAATTGAGATTGAGCTATAGATGAAGGACGAAATTATGGCATAGAGAATTCTCCAAACTCACCCCACCCCAAGAGATTTGGGCAACATTATGGGCACATTATTCATGTTCGATTTGTTGAACCATTCGCATGTGATGGTCTGTCCTCTAAAAGGAAATATGGCTAAAATATAAATGCTTCCCTCGCCTCCCCCCCCCCCCCCCCCTTCTCTGACTTGACAGGAATACGATTTAATACAACTTGCATTTGGGTTACTGCAGGTGGGAATTCCGCTCGTTGTATATACATTCTTTGGTTACGCCACTGACCCCCACCCCCCTTCCCTCCCCTCCCATCCCCTCCCCCTCACCAGGTTCCTTTTTTTTTCAATTCCCCTATGTTCAAAGACAAGCTATATCCACCTGACATGCCTCTTCACCCTGTGTCTGGGAAGGGGCGGAATTCTGGCTCCCTATTTTATGATATATTTTTTTTAAGGATACGCCATTGACACCTCCCCCATCCAATATACACACCGTCATCTTTTCAGCTTATTCAAAGACAAACTTTATCTATCAGATATTGAAAGTATATCTTGATTAACTGTATCAACCTAGAAAGTAAACGTAACGCCTCACATAGGCCTAGCCCTATACATCATAATCGTGATGAAATAACTTGTCATGATCAAATAACGCATAGTGCATGCATTTTCTTGTTTATTCATGCACCTCTGTTCCCAAACTGCGGGTTATTTTATGTCAATAATGATGTCAGAAAGTAAATATGCTTTCTACGTCTAACCGATTACATTTTTCTCACAAAGAGTGCTATATTTCGACAATAGTATACCCCGCGCCTCTGTTGGCAGCCCATGCAATCAAATTGACATCCATTTTTATAATGAGTCATACGTATTGAAAAGAAAAGGAAGAAAAACAGCCAAGCCTTACAGCATTTAGCTATTAGAAGGCCATTTTTATGACGAATTAGATGGGTGGCATTTTTATTTCTCGTCTTTTGGAATCTTTAGAAAATGGCGTGCGAAAAGTCGGAAGAGGTATGCGAAAGGAGTGTCAACTATATACAAGACGGGCAACAATGGACTCTTTTTAGATGCTGTATAGAATGCACCTGTTCTTGCTTTATACCAATGCAAGTCCTTGTTCATAAAACGGAAATTCAACCTGCTCATCTGGAATGGTTATGGATTAATCCCCAGTTACACCAACAAGACCAACAATAGAACTGGGGCTGTGTAATAATTATATAAAAATTTGCAGTCAATCGCAAAATTGAAATGGCCAATCAAGAACATTGTTGGATGGACAATTTGTTTAAACATCTGACCCTGAACCAATCTAACTGGTTGATTTAAATGTACAGTTGATTATCATTCGCAAAATTGCAATGGCCAATCAAGAACATTGTTGGATGGACGTCTTGTTTAAACATCTGACCCTGAACCAATCAGACTGGTTGATTCAAAATGTAGAGTTGATTGCAATTTCTTTTTGGTGTTAGTTATTACATAACCCAGAGCGCTAATTATTGCACAGCCTCGAATAGCCAACAATCGGTCGGTTTGAAATCGGACTGCCGTCGCGAGGCGTCGGTGTTACGGTGTGACTCAGTGACTGAGGTATTATTTTATGTTTTAAAGGTTCGAATTTGATTTTAAAAAAGCACTGTTTACGTGCCACGTGAGATAATCTTTAAATATAGAGAAAGGCAGTGTAGAAGAGGAAGAACTCCGGTTATTCCTCCCCTATTCTTATTAATGTTGACATTCCATCGACTATTGTCATTCCGTATTTGCTTACCCTTTCATCTCCAAAACGAATGAAAATAGTCGTGAGATTTTTGTCCCTACATTTCCTCTTCGCAATAGTATGCTGAATCCGTATGTAGAAGACTGTAACCCCCCCCCCCCCCCTCACCCCCATTAAAAAAAAGAACTATACATGCGTGTCAAATTGATATATCTTGGTATTTGTGTACGTGCTATGTAAACTGAATAAAGAACATTATGAAATGAGATGAAATAAAGCTCATGTTTTCTGGTTGCTCTTGGGGGGGAGGGGGCACTAGTATTCTCATAATGTTTGATTTACTGAAATCACATTATCACTTGCAATCATTTTGAATTGTCGTTCTGGAATGTTTAAAAGATAATCAGTACCGTGTATTGTTAGTAACGGACTTTGGTCGTTCTACTTCAAATCTGATTTATGATGCCTTTTTAAAACCAAAGTAAAGGAACTCAACTTGATTTTAACCCGCTAACATTTGCCATCTGTCTGATATACCCAGGCACTATACCATGTAAGCTCAGTGCCTCAGTCAGACTCAGTCAGTCTCAGTCAGTCTCGTGCTTATTTTATGTGCACACAGAGTACTATCCATCCACTAAACAATCCATCTTTTAAAGCAGTAATTGGGTAACCATGGCGATTTGTTATGAAAATCGCAGCTCAATTTCGGTCGTCAAATTTGTTTCACTTAGACCCGAAATTACGTGACAGTTTGCACTAACCCGTGAATGTATACAAGCATTACAAGTGCGAAGGTCTAGGGAGAAAACATACTGCATGGCTGTAACAGGGTATCTGGTTTTTATCAAACTCATTACTTGTATAATTATGGAATGAAGTTCATGGCCGCATGTAAATATGATGATACAGGTTAATCAGCCAAAGAGAAGATAGTGGAATAAGAGGAAGTAATTGATGTTGAAAATATGATTCTTCCTGTTTATGATTGATGAAGGTTAGGTAAGGGCTGTGGGGTAGCGGTAACAACGAAAAGAAGAGAAATACGACTATTTAAGGGCTGATAAGCACGTTTTTTTTCTCGGAAATCGGAATTAGTCGATAAGATAGAAGCGGAATTGAATATCAAAGTATATTGGTATGAAACACTCCTGAAATTCAGAAGATTCAAACAATTTGTGATCCTACAAAAACATGCAAATTGAATCGTGTATATGATGTATTCAAACACGGACCTACTACATGGTTCAACTACATGTACTATGTAGATGTTCGCTGTCTTTTATATCAGTATTCCTAAGGGGCTGTGATCATTGAAAGATTATCCATCTGTGAATGAAGCTCTTCGCAAGAACAACATTCGCTGAACCCCTATTTGCGAAAGAAGAAGATCATGATAAATTTACACAGGAATTAACACTGTGAAGAATATTTTTTCATTTTTAAAATATTTGTTCAGACCATCAAGCTTCAATTCTTGCAAAAAATTCTAGTGGGGATGCTCTCAACCTCTTTGGTATTTTAATTTTCCTCGCTGCCTTACGCCCGAGTGCCGTCCTGTCACATCTAATACACTGTTATCTTTCTAGAGGTTACCAAACGACAATTTAATTTATGACCGTGAACTTGTTGTGACTGCATGGCCAGACCTGAACGAGTTGACGTTTGGGTCAAGAATTATTGTGGGGATCATAATTATGGGGCGCCAAGTGTTACCCTAGTTTTTCGGTATAAAATCACCTCATTTTGTTACAAAATTTGTACCGAATTAATTTTGTTACAAAATGATTTGTACCGAATTTATTTTGTAACAAAATTTTATTTTGTTAAAAACTTTTGTAACAAAATAAATTTTGTTACAAAATGATTTGTACCGAATTCATTTTGTTACAAAATTTTTACCGAATTCATTTTGTTACAAAATGATTTGTACCGAATTCATTTTGTTACAAAATCATTTTTACGGAATTCATTTTGTTACAAAATTATTTTTACCGAATCTATTTTGTTAAAAAAAATTGTACTGAATTGATTTTGTTGCAAAATGACTTTTACCGAATTTATTTTGTTACAAAATGACTTTGTACCGAATACATTTTGTACCAAAAAACCAGGGTAACACTTGGCGCCTTTGGACGCCAAGTGTTACCCTGGTTTTTTCGGTAACACTTTGCGCCTTGGGTCGCCAAGTGTAACCCTGGTTTTTCGGTATAAAATCACCTCATTTTGTCGCAGAGTACACTCAAAACTGTATTTTGTAACAACATTATGTTATACAATTTATTTTGTTACAAAATTACTTTGTACCGAATTCATTCTGTATTACAAAATGGTTTTTTTTGTGGACGGAATACATTTCGTACCGAACTCATTTTCATTCTGTGTACGGAATTATAGTCCGTGCATATAGTTTTGTGTCCGCGGAATGCAAGGTCAGTGAACAGTTGATGCTTGGGGGAGAGGGAATTAATTATTAACCTTGGTATGAAGTTGTGTTCATACTGCACGCACTGCCTCATCCTGATAGCACACTAGCAGCGTACAGTCATGGTGTGTCTACACTCAACAATACCAAGATACTGGAAGTTAAAGTTAATCTGGACATGAACAAAGCGTTTCGCTATTAAAACTGTAACTAGTGACTTAAACTAGAATATAACAATGTGCTATGGCATAATACATAGTAACTGTCACATGTCCTTGGCTAAGAATTTTGTATAAGTAAGCAAAAGACAAATATACTGACAGCATTGATTATTGTTATTGAGAGAATATAGTTTAATTAAACTATATTATCTCAATAACAAAAATAATAAATACTTATAAAGCGCCGCACTTAGTTAATAACTTACTCAAGGCGCAAATTGTGGGGTAAAGTTACGAAGAGAAAAAAGATATACATAACTATCAATATTTGCAAGTTGTAAATCCTTATTGCTCTTTATACCCTGGAGGACTTGGATGGGGTAGCGGGAGGGGCTGGCGGTATCGAGAGGGGTGATGAGGCGAGGGGGGTCCGAATAAGGTGGATAATGCATTGGTAAATTACTATGATAAAAAATTGATATATTAAATGTAGATTAATATGAATTTTTGGACCCCATGGAAGCACATACGTACGTGAACGCTACGGTAGTCTTTGCCTTGCTTTGCAGCTTTGTGTTTTAAACTTCCTTGTATGAAGTTATTAAATGTTAGGCTTACTCAGTAACTACGGTACGTAGGCACCTTCTTTATTTCTTGCCCATTTAAACAGTATCTTGGTATTATTGAGTGTAGACACACCATGTGTACGCTACTTGTGTGCTATCAGGATGAGGCAGTGCGTGCAGTATGAACACAACTTCTTACCAAGGTTTAATTCCCTCTCCCCCAAGCATCAACTGTTCACTGACCTTGCATTCCGCGGACACAAAACTATATGCACGGACTATAATTCCGTACACAGAATGAAAATGAGTTCGGTACGAAATGTATTCCGTCCACAAAAAAAACCATTTTGTAATACAGAATGAATTCGGTACAAAGTAATTTTGTAACAAAATAAATTGTTTAACATAATGTTACAAAATACAGTTTTGAGTATATTCTGTGACAAATTGAGGTGATTTTATACCGAAAAACCAGGGTTACACTTGGCTACCCAAGGCGCAAAGTGTTACCGAAAAACCAGGGTAACACTTGGCGTCCAAAGGCGCCAAGTGTTACCCTGGTTTTTCGGTACAAAATGTATTCGGTACAAAGTCATTTTGTAACAAAATAAATTCGGTAAAAGTCATTTTGCAACAAAATCAATTCAGTACAAATTTTTTTAACAAAATAGATTCGGTAAAAATAATTTTGTAACAAAATGAATTCCGTAAAAATGATTTTGTAACAAAATGAATTCGGTACAAATCATTTTGTAACAAAATGAATTCGGTAAAAATGTTGTAACAAAATGAATTCGGTACAAATCATTTTGTAACAAAATTTATTTTGTTACAAAAGTTTTTAACAAAATAAAATTTTGTTACAAAATAAATTCGGTACAAATCATTTTGTAACAAAATTAATTCGGTACAAATTTTGTAACAAAATGAGGTGATTTTATACCGAAAAACTAGGGTAACACTTGGCGCCCCATACATAATAACAAGAAAAAATTGTAATTTTCTATTTCGGGTTGAGCCTCGTGCGCCCCGCTGCCTGGGCGTTAACGCCGCTAACCCCTGACCCCCAAACTATGGTATTGCCCGGTTGGGAAACATTCCTTCCTATCTGAATTTTCTGTCACGTCTGTGTAACTGAAATTAATAATATCAAAATATCATCCATGGCACTTCAGAAAGTGTATCAGATTTTTCATTCATGACTGATCTTCGGCTTTCTCTATTTTTTTTGTTGCTGCTGTTGTGTGTGTGTGGGGGGGGGGGGCATAGTGATGTGTGAAGAAGGTGCTTTGAAATCCAACGCTTGCATACACAGACCAACCTACTTATTATTACAACAATAAATGATTATGCTGATATTTCTCGTTTTATTTCTATTTCAGTCACATTTAAAATCTACTGTTCATTATGTGTCAATCGTAAGTCATCATCCCCAAAGAAATTTCCATGAGCATGATGAGTCCAAGGAAGAAAAAAATAATTCCCCAAATTAAGCAAACACACCGGTCATGCACTTTTAGATCAATTTTTTGATTTTGTTTTTCGGTCCTTTTCAACATATACATGTGGTTGAAGTCTGACCTAGCTCCAAGCACTGAGTGTCTAGACCAGTATCTTGAGGACGGTGTCCTGACTTTTTACGTAAAAATTGACTGAAATCACCATTTCCGTCAATTCATTACAATCAGACAACATCCGAACATGAATGATGACATGTGTGAGAAAAGGAAAGCGGATAAAACTCATTTTAAGATTTAACCTTGTTTTTGTACCTTGCCTTGTGGTTGTGATAAAGACATTAAATGTATTGTTTCCGATTATATTCTCAGGTGATTCGGATGGTGTATGAAAATATGCTAAATTGACTCCATCATTTTAATTGGTTAAATCCATTTACCGCAAAAACAACAAAATCTTCAACGAGAACACGTTGCTATCATTATTCTGTACCACTTCATATTTCTTGAGGTATACTAAACATGAAATGCGTCTCTATCCACTTCTACTTTCATTTAAGGTATACTAAACATAAAATGCGTCTCTATCCACTTCTACTTTCATTTAAGGTATGCTAAACATAAAATGCGTCTCTATCAACTTCTACTTTCATTTAAGGTATACTAAACATAAAATGCGTCTCTATCCACTTCTACTTTCATTTAAGGTATACTAAACATGAAATGCGTCTCTATCCACTTCTACTTTCATTTAAGGTATACTAAACATAAAATGCGTCTCTATCCACTTCTAATATCTTTATTCTCACTTATATATTTCCATTATGTCAGTATAGAAGGTCATATCAGGTATGAGATGAGGGTTTGAATAGTATTGTGCTTAAACCTAGAATGAACTTAAGAAAATACTAGAAAATGTTTTAAAACAAAAGATGGGCTCTGCCTATTTTTGTATTAAAGAAATCATGGAGATAATTATGGTTGTCTTGACAGCCCCAAACGCTCTGGATGCATTCATCATTACTTCTAAAATGAAAACAAAAATACTTCTTAAATTTTTCAATCCGTAGCCCACAGTAGAGTCTATTGGTTGTCGATTGATGGGATATCCTCATGCATATATAGCACACATGAATAAAATCTAATCGTACTGACAGTCCGGTGTCTATTGAAGACAATCGACTGTGATTCGCCCTTGATCGTAATTTCCACTAATTTGATTTCCACCTTCCTTCTGAAGGTGCTTGGTCCGTTGACCGAAGATAGCTAGCTTTAAAGGGAAATCCTACCATCATGTAGCAAGTTACTCTAGAAGAAAGCAGTAAAATCAGAGAAGCATACTGCTGAAATTTTGATTAAAATTGCACCCATATTTCAAATATAATTAGGAGTGTTTTAAAAAAAATTGTTTTGTCCAAATTTTGATGCCACAGCATGTAGTTGTTCCGTATACCCATATTTGTGTACAGTGCTTTTCAATGTTTTTATTTCAATTTTTCCACGCAATTTCAGGAATAGTCCGAAGTTACGTTAGACTGGATAGATGTGTGGAGGTCTTGGTTTACAACGCATGATTTAAATAGATCCATGGTTTAGATTTTTAAATAGCTCGGAAAGAAAATCATCCCTGGCATTCCTTCTCAAATTCCCTTCGGAAAGTACGCTTTACTTCTGCCGTGACGTGTATTTCCTTCATGAAATCAGATATTCACAACCAATAAGTTATATATCCTTGTCGGTAAAATAGGGAACACAAGCGAAGCCAAATCTACTCTAGAATCATTACAGCCTATTGAGCAGAGATTTAGGATCTTTAAAATTCTTCCGAAAGTACTCGGAAACCGGTCGGTAATTGATGACTCCTGCCCTAGAAGCGGTTGCAGTGGCGATGTTAATTGGGGGATAAAATTGCGGAGGATGAAATTAGGATCCGAGCTATTTATAAAAATCAGTTCATAAGGATATCCAAAGTGGAACATAGTGGAGTAAAGTGGGTAAGAAGGGCGGCGGGGGAGGGGTGTATGTGGACACGTCTTTAAAGGCAATCATTTAGTTTGGGTCATGCGATTGCATCGTGCATGAAGGAAACTGTGTGGAAGCCATTAGAAAATGTTATGTAGTAGGCCTTCGTGAGACTTGATGTATAGTGAAAGGTTGTAGAATCAACAAAATTATTCTAAATTGACCCAGTCTTGCTAAAAATATCATGCATTGTACACAAAAGTGCGTACATAAGACTACTCAGACATGTGGCGTTTTGAAGAGGCGTCCTTTTCTACACAGGGGATACTAACTGTCTTGCCAGTATTCTTCCACACTAACGTAGAAAGAATGAGAGAGCTCCTATTTTGTTTTTCTCCTATCCCAGAATTCAACCTTCTCTTTAAAGGTAAACACCAGTTTTGGAAATGTCCCCCACCCCCCTCTCAAAAAATGAAATGGAAGCTCTTATTACCAATCATGTGAAAGAATATGTTTTGACTAATACGTGATAATACAATTTTTTCCAGGAAACCGCCTACTAATTGATATATTTGGTAAATTATTATATCTATCCGGACTGGATAGATATAGGGTAGTCCCATATACATCTTTCTGTGTACAGTGATTGTAACTTTACCAAGACTGTGCCAAATTTCTTATCATTTTGATGATTCCAGAACCTTGCAGTACTAGATGATCAACCTTTTCTGATCGATTCCACAACGTTTCTTTCACAATGCAATCGCTTGACCAGAACTGGTCTATATATACCTTTAAGCAAGGCTATCTTTAACTTTGGTCTCCCATTTTACGAGTGGGTTGTTAAATTGGGTATCCTGTGCGGTTCGAAATCGAAGGATTGGCAATCTAATTAAAATCTTCTCCCCTAGGTAAAGCAGGGAGGTGGTCCCTGGGTAAAGGGATCTTTAACAATCACGTGTACTGCCCACTGCTTGTGACTTCAAGAAACTCCCTTGCTGCACTTTAAAGGGGAGAGCGTAATTTTGATATTATTAAGTTTCCTTTATGAGCCACACAAACGCGCCATACAAGCCCACTAAACATCATGCATTTTCGTCAGACTTCTTTATAGTGACTATTTTCATGGATAATGTATCAAGATTGAATTAACTTAATTTCATATGCTGTAAATTACTTACTGCATGTATAAAGTATAAAAGATGCCTAGCTCAGAGCCGGTTGAGTTCGTTGAAAATATAACTTATATAAGCTTAGTGTCATTCACCGAAAGACGAAAAGCTTCTTCGTTTTTGTTATACTATTCGTCCTTTTCTCTTTTTTTTTCTATCACATTGTCATGCATTGGCGATCATGTTATTCAAGCACTGGGCTGTATCTTCAGCTCCCCAATATAGCAGAGGCTTATTCCAGTCTAAAATGAATACCTGCTTTTGATTTTTCCGTCACGCATGCAAAGGTATTGCCTCTTATTTTTCTTGAAGGTGTTAGTGAATGCTTATCACTTAAATCCATTCACATGAGACCTGGTATGGCGCTGAGATGCACGGGTTATGACCGGTTATTGCCGTCAATATCAGTTTCATTGTGTCCTGTGTTGGAGACAATAACATCATAAGATCCGTCATATTTGTGTGGTAGGATGACGGTCAAGCTCAGGTTCGTGTTCTACTTTGACTGAGGTCACCGAACTCTGCTGTTGATGCTGTTTGCTTTGAATTGATGAGTGGGGAAATGAAGAATGGAGAGTCACCGCCCATAATTATGAACACTTTTCTCTTATTCGATTATAATGCCCGGTGCACAATGTGTCATACTTTTCAAAAATCAAAACAAGATCTGTGAATGATGAAAATAATTATTTCACAATAGTACATGTACACTAATAACAGTTTCTAGCTTTCCAACCATAATTATGGTTCAACGAGAGAGGGCACTGTATAGTATTGAAAATGTAAATTGTAAACGGTCATAATGTGCCGAAAACAAAATCTATTCAGACTCGAGTCAATAGATAACAAAATTATGGATTTCGTGATTGAATAGCGAAAGACAATACAAGACTTTTCATGTGTTTACAGCAGCAGGAATGATGAACTACAATCTGAAATATCCAACATGTATTTTTTTTTGTGATGAAAAGGGCCACGATTGCTGAGTAATATACATTTAAAACGTTACCGTATACTTTTAGGAGTACAGGAAGAAAAGCCTGTGTATATTATCTTATATATTATCATTACACTTTACCTTTAGACTTGGAAAAGTAGCAGAGTCATATTGTAAGGGTAAAATTTGACCTTGTTGTTGTTTTGAGATACGGCCTGCTAACATGAGATTGCGTGATACATGCAGGAATGTCATACCTTCATTTTCGCGCCAGAACACGAGCAAATAAAACATCGGCAACATCGTCTGGGAGTCACGTCTCACTTGAATCATGCTTGAATCCCCGTAAGAAACACCGGCTACTTCCTTGTAAATGCCCCCCCAGGACCAGCCACAGGGGCTTGCCTGGTGACGGTGAAAGAAGAGGATATGATTGTGAGAGGGCGGGGGAGGGGTGCTTGCCAAGAGCATTTTTTTTTTTTTTTAACATACGTGTTCCTTTCAGATATGATTATTTACGTCTTGGGACCGACCTTTATCGTCACCATCCGAAAGACGTTACTCAATCTCGAACTGGGGTCCTCTGAGTTTGTAGGCGAAGACAGAGCTGACCGTACCGCGGACATAACCACCAGACCAACTCGCATCTCCCAAGTGGCGTGGAGCATCGTCGTATACAACTTGTTGATACAAAAATTGGTTAGGGAGGGGCTCAGGGGCTTACTACACATTGTACAACGTAACATAATTGTATATCGTGCTCCCTATGCAATGGTGCCAGGAAAAAAGGCAAATTAGTGGTGCTGGACAATGGCAGTTCCGGGATTGACAGTGGAATAAAGCTGATAAAACGTAAACTCGAGACCCCCTCTTCATCCTCTCCCCGCATTTCAATTTTCATGCGTAGGAAAATGTACCACTTAATAATGCGCGATCAGTCAAAATTTAAGAATACATTTGACATTTACCTCGGGTTCCTGTAACATCAATCACTTAAAAAATGTAATGCTAAGTCCGTGCACTTCTTTAAACCAATATCCAGTATTTCTATTTCAATACAGTTGTACACTATATTTTTAATCTCTATCACTGTATGGTAAGACTGGTATACGCATTGACCCTGTTCACTTAGCACGTCTGTCACCGACCGGTTGTCATCTTGTAAGCTATACATAACCAGGATGCGACGGGACACATCATTTATCTCATTAAAATAACACGTTAATGCATTCCTTTGTACACAGTGCATCAAAAGAATAATACGGATCTTCAGTTCCTCTCCCCGTGTGGTATCTTGGTCCTTGTGCACTAGTTGGGATGAGAAAAGTGAGAAGGAAAAAAGGAAGATATTAACCAGATAAATCAGGGACATAAACCGTAACTTTCAAGCACAGTAAAAGTCTGAGAGCAGTTAGTGAAAGTTGAACGGCCTAAGAATTAACGGCAGTTTGTTATTTAACAAGCACGACTTCTGCAGGCCTGTTTGTAAGAGCAAGGAGTTACTCCTTGGTAAGAGGAGGTTTCCTTTTAATCGTTTGTGGTAGGATCGGCAATAAATATGTTTAAGAGCAGTTTCTTCACACATATACCTTGTCTTCATACAGACGGTGCATGAATTTAATTTGCATAAATAATGAACATTCAGGAATACATTCGCAAAGTGATTTGTGTAACTGCACCATACTTTGCTCTGTTCGATGTGAGCAGTCGCGGCGCCTTTCTATTTTTATGCCCCACCCTGTGCAATGATGTACGAGCTCCTTGTAAAAGCTATGCTGTCGTGTCTTGTATATGTTATGTCAGCACTACAGTGAACGGAATGTAAAGTTAATGAACGCTGATCGATGGCATGCCAGATACAATTAATATACAACAGACTCCGTGCTCCCATTATCATTGTAGCCGCTGAAGAAGTCTCTATAGCCCACATAATAATATCCGACAATAAATTTTTGGTTTATCAAGCGCGCTTAACCCGATCGCAACTACTTTCGGAAAATCCACGTAAGGCAATTTTAGGAGCAATGTGCGTCACCTATTGAAATGTGCAAACATGACTATTTGCCTAATCCGGACATGATTTCTATGGGACATACGATAGGGTATTGAAAGTGCCCTTGAGTTAATTTTCGAAAATATTTAAGAACTTTATTTAAACATCCCTTTCTCGAACCTATGCGACATGTTTGAGACATGTTCTTATACAAGTTATAAGCCCTCCATTATAATAGAGTACGTCATCAAAATTCAAAAACAAATTTGACCCCCCCCCCCCTTTTTTTTTTATTAGTTTGATGCCAGCCTGAGGGGGAACTCCCCCTTTAAAATGTATACGAATGTAGTAACCGAGTACGAAGGGGGTAATGTTTCTTTGACGGTGGAGGGCGTTTCCTCCGTGGTTCCTCTAAAGAGTTCAGAGTCGGGTGACGATCATGGTGGTGAATAGCAATGATGCTCAAGAGAGAGTTAATGAAAAGATGAGAAAATGGGGCAGATGGAAAAAGGGAAGAAGGAAAGAGAGAGAGAGAGATAGAAAAGAAGGAGAAAAAAAAAGAGAAATGTGGCGCCGGTGAGAGAAGAGAGGCGTAGACCCTAATATGGGTTGGGTATAGATGTAAAATAAAGATATCACAATTTCAAAATGCTGTTTCCTTATTATTAATGATTATGGCATTTACTGGAGGCATTTGCCGAAATGAATCCCAATTTCCCACTTTGAGTTTTAAGTCTACAGTCTCTCATGCGACATGTTTCGAATAAATCCGTTTTTATCTCGAAATGCCACTTTCCACTCCAAATGCATATAAAACACATTCTGAATCCAATCAGGAAATACAGGAAACAATTCCCTTCCAATCATCCTTCAAAAGGGAAACTCCTTCATGACCCCTCACCTCCATTTGGGTCACCATGGTCACGCTTCAGAATTTTCTACATGGAAAATTTAAATTTTAAGAGCCTTCTTGTCAAATCTCCAAAGTTGTCGATGTCTTCATTTCTTTTATTTCTTTCTTACTTGTTTTTTTATTTTTATGTGCCTGTGTGATCCCCCCTGCAAATTAGGTCCGACACCCCCCCCCCCTCCCCCTCAATTCAAATTCAAGATACACCCCTCCGTTGAGACATTTCTTTCGCTGTTTGAGTACGTTCCCTAACAGTGTCTCCTCTCAAAATAGGTAGGCAAACTGGCAAAGTAAACTATTTACACAACGGAGATAGATTTCACTTCACACATAGCTAGGATTCCTTTCTCATGTCGTTATCTTGCTTGTTTCATCCTCCTTTGTTCTCTTATTGTGACGTTAGTCCCATCCCTGTTATAGAAGGAACAGCGTCTTTAATTCTTCAACGTCAATCAGGAAATGAAATTCACCTCCTCCGCACAGACCTGTCTGTCTGGCGTAATCGAAAGTCGAAACATCCCCGGGGTCGGCATGAGTTTAACACACATCTCAAAATCTATATGGATTTTGGTTTATTTTAGTGACCTCCTGTAGCGGCGGAGATACTTATGTTTGACCTTTCTTTCAAAAAAATTATTTAACAAAAATATTTTAAAAATTTAAGTTGAGAGCATAGCGAGTGAGAGATTAGATTAAAACAGCAACATTTGAAAGATAAATCTTCCAGAAAGCAGCTGCCTCTCTTATGCGAACGAGCTTATTAATGATGAACATAATGTTCATTAGTAACCATTTTGTCAATGTAGTATTTAAAAAAAATATATGATTAGTATAACTGTTCTTTACCCATTAATTACTGGTGATTTATCAGATGGACTTGAGATCATTCTCAGAATACACGGTAAAAATTTGTTTTATAAAACGTTCTAAACTTTGATCAAAGTACCGAATTTGCGAGTTGTCGATGTTCAACAGAAATTGCTTAATAACCAAAATGATTATGTTTTCGTAACACTGATAATAGCTCTCAGGAAATATTTCTCGACACCGTCTTACTTTCATAAGAGTGACGAATCAGAAAGATGTCTATATTCGGTTAAAGGTCCCGATGTCTCTATATTTGACTGAAAGAAAATTCAATACAAACACACACCCACTGAGTTATCTCTATTCTATTATTCTCTGTAGAGTGTCTATTGACTTATCCTTGGCGCAGTTTTCTCTTCCCACTCGGGTGCCAAATGGGTTTCGTGATCAATTTCTGGTTTTAAAAGAATGCTTTCTGTTTCATAGGTGGACAAACATGGTTTTGATTATCATTTTATTTTGAGAATGCGTTCATGTTGTCTGCGAGAAAACGATGTCTTAATTAATGTCGTTATTGTTCCAGTTTCGTTGAGGCAATGTGTGTAATAACAAATAATTAAGTTTGCAGATCCATGAAAAACAGGGGCACCGCACACACTAACCGAACCATCCGACATAATAGTACCCCCTTATACCCCCAGTACCATCATCACTCTATACAGCCACGACTATATTATTTTACCAAACATCTTCTTGTATACCTTGGAAACTAAGGCCTTTTCTTTTTGCTTATGTACAGTTATGTTTCTTTGAGTGCTTCCCAACCATATTCTTTGTCTGTTAATTGTTTTCTGCAAATTTATTGATGCATTTACATTGTAATTACATGAAAATGTATCCAAGGTTGAATATCGGTTATGGTTCTCTGAATTATATTGAGCTGTGTATAGAAATCTATAATGCCGATAATTGGATTAGCCTATGTTGTAATTGTCTGTAATCATGTCACAGTATGCCGCATAAAGAGAATCATTTGGTATAACCATCCTTAAAATGGAGAAGTAGAAGAAAAGAGAGCGAGAGGTAGAGGTAGAGAGAGAGGGGGGGGGGGGGAGGGAGGGAGAGAAAAATCTGTAGGATATATGACTTCCCCGTCATCATAATCATAATTATTTTCAAAGGACACTACATTTTTAGTATGATATTCTTAATGAAGCTATATTCAAAGGACATTAAATTGTCAATATCGAGTTTGATTGAACTTCTATTTGATATTTTCTTTGAAGAACATTACTGGGGGTTGTTCTCTCACTTCCATTGCTTTATCACACTGCAAACAACCAGCTTTATTGTCACTGTATAAAGAGACTGTCCGCATCCATCGTCAAATTAATCCTCTTACAAAAATAAATATGGTTCATCGTTTTCCTCCTCCATGTTTCTACAAAAACACCACCATTCCGCACTAATTTGGTCCATATGACGAGGATACGGACGAATAAAGAAATAAGTCTATATGAATATGAACATATTTGTACTTTTGTGTGTATTTTGAAGAAAAGCAAAGGAAAATATATATTTCCTTGGCACAAAGTAGTGACATAACAGGGAAGCCCTTGTTTAAAGCCTCGTGTCTTTTATTTTCTATCTTGTATGGTTTGACGATTCGCATGTTAATGATCTCGTTATTAAATTCGATCTTCTACATTTTGTTCTCCATTATCATGCAGGAGGTTACAGAGACAGAGGTGCCTGCCAGCCGGCTCCACTCGGGGTCCCGAAACGGTAACGGCCACCTTCACCACTACGACGGCGACACCGAACAACTTTCCGATGACATCCAGTCCTTACATCGGCAACCCAAGAACCCCGAGTACTCCGAATCCGTCACCGTATCGCGTATCCCCGCGCACCAGGAATACCGCTACGGCATGCGGTGCGACATCGAGAACCCAAGACGTTACCGCGACGCAGTCCAACTCGTACCCGGTCAGACCAACCCCGGTCGGTACTACAGCACTTTCACGCAGTGCTACATCAACAGCTCGTACCGCCGCCGCCGGTACAGGGAGACCGTGTACATCCGACTCAACGCGCCAAACCCCAAGCAGTACTCCACCAAGGTGTTCGTCTTCCCCCAGTCGGTGAGGGAGACATTCGTCAGCGAGGTCGATCACCATGACGAGGAGACGATAAAATGGTACAAGGTGGGCGTCAAAATGGAGGCCAGGGACTATGTGTCGGTCAAATTCATGCAAGTGAATTGATTCAGGCCAATATGTGTGTTGCCATCGTAATGAAACATTTCCATAATATCATGGTGGACGTTATGAATAATATTGTATCAGGTCATTTCTTTCATGAAGTGAAATTATGCACCGTCGCTTGCTCGAACGTTGGATGTGTGGATCGACAGAGACTTGACCTGGGACTTGACCGAACCACATCCATTCGTATTCTCTAATCTTCATGTAACCAACCAACATCTGGGATATTTAACCGACGGTGAAATAATCATGAAAAGATACTGTTTTTCTTCCACTAAACATGCTAAAAG
This sequence comes from Strongylocentrotus droebachiensis, assembly GCA_035222895.1. Taxonomy (NCBI): domain Eukaryota; kingdom Metazoa; phylum Echinodermata; class Echinoidea; order Camarodonta; family Strongylocentrotidae; genus Strongylocentrotus; species Strongylocentrotus droebachiensis. The sequence continues at coordinate 21,761 of JAVYIG010011570.1, read as the reverse complement.
AGAGTCGACAGTCGACACATCCGATGCATTGGTAAAAGAAATAGAAAGAATGACTAATAATGATGTGTGAGGAATTTTGATCATAATTTTCATTCGACACTCTGGAGTAGGTATCTAACAAGGAACATTGTTAGTACCAATGCAGGATGGGTGATGTCCCTGGTGTTCTGAAATATGGAGTGCATTGTTATGACTCGTATAGATTAGAATGATGATAGAGTGAAACCTGTATATACAGACCATGCAAGTGAAAAGCAGTCTTTAAAGTCAGGTGATTTGTCTATAGTCCTACAGGTCACTATGTGATCTGTCCATGCAGATTACTGTGTGGACTTTCTATACAGGTTCCCCAGAATACAGATTCCAAGAGAAATACTGTCCAGAGGAAAATGAGATCTTCAAAGACACGTGGTCTTTATATAGAGGTTTATATACAGGTTGCCACTGACGTAGGTTTGTCTTTATAACTTAAACTTTAATTAATTATGCAATGCTTATTTTGTCTTGGGGCAATATATCGGGTCAACTCACTTTTAATTGTGTTTGCCATCATATCAATGTATACCTTCATTATGTTACGCTAATAATTACTTTTTTCTGCATTGAGATTCAATTGTTTGTTTTTCTTTGTACTTTGTTGGCTGACTATAATCCAATGTAAACGTTAGTCACTTTGAAACTACCCCTCTGCTTTTTAAACTTCTTGGCTTGGAACTATTTATGTCTGTATACTAATGAACCAAATATATTTCCCTCTGAAAATTATATGTTATTTTGTTCTTTTTTCCCAAGTAGTGTGAACTTGTTATTCTGAAACTTTCAGGCATGTTTTCCTTAAATCCTATGACAAATTATTAACTAATAATAATTACTTTCATGTGTTTTTCCAGTTACGCTTAATCACAACTTTGTATGTACCCGTTCACTGAAATGATCGTGTAGACTTTCTTTCTTTTGAAAACAAAAGAATACAAAATAAACCTAAGTGTGAAGATAGTTATTTCACACTCGAAGAGAAGCATCTACAAATCTACACACCTGTACTCGAGTATGAAACAACAAGATGGAGACATTCCTCTGTATGCTCAAACATTCTCGGTTCATCCAAATAGAGGAAATATTAATCCATTCCATATTCCATAAAATCATATTAGAACGAGATATGAATAACAAGTACATGACTCTGTAATGATATCATAAATAGCAATAATATTGGATGTGTTTATAGCGCACATGATCCGCCACGCGAGATGCCCAAGTTGCTCCAATGTATCTCTGGTTTCCAGGGCAACGTCTCACGAAACCGTCATAAGTACAAGTCCAACGACATCCCATTGAAATGCGTGTATTAAGTTTAACACGGGTTTCAATGGGATGTCGGTGAACTTAAACTTATGACAGTTTCGTGAGACGCTACCCAGGCTACCGATTTCGGTGTTCTAACCGTTCAAGGAATCCCGTCCTCCCGGTACCCATTGAATTCTTGGGTAGAGAGATAGGAAAATGTTGAGTTATGTCGTACCAAAGGTCTATTACCGCCCCGTGACTGGATGTTTAAATCACTCGTCTTCGACATCATTGCCTGTATAGTTCGTCACTAACATAGACTTTGATGATTATTGAATTTCTAGGAGAAATTCTATAGGTAATCTTTAATTTATAGAGATAATCTTTTACAGTTAAAAAACATCACTGCCTGAATTACAAATTGCAAAACATACAGAATTATTTATATGTGAAGAGGTTGATTCTTTTTCCTCATTAGTTTGAAAAAGATTTGTCCGAGATAGTTGATGGCGCATAATAAATATTCCCCCACATCCCTGTGGCTGATATTTTGAATTAAAAAAAAACAACATATTCCTTATTCTAAAATTATCCTAACACGGTTGCAAAGACGCCTTTCGTACTATTTTATCAACCATATCATTTTAGGAGATTCTCAAAATTCAAAGAAAAGGAGTAAGTTTATAGAGATAGATATAGTCTGTGTTTTCTATACATTCGCAATTTATTGTGTATTATAATGTAAATACAATTTTTTAGTATTTAGTGTGTACTTTATGTGATCGTGATGATTGTGTTTTCCAAGTTATAATAAATTGTATCGTATATCATGCTGCAGATTGTAAATATTTGTTTGTGATGGAAACGAATAATAAATGATGAAAACTACAGTCTTTGCAATTTTTTCGTGTGACACATTGTGGCATTTATTCAGCATTGTACACAGCGTACACCTTAAAGCTAAAGACCAGTTATGGTCATGCACTTGCATAGTGAAAGAAACGTTGTGAAATCGATCAGAAAAGGTTGATCATCTAGCATAGATGTACTGCAAGGTTCTGGAATCATCAAAATTATAAGAAATTTGGCCAAGTCTTCATAAAGTTAGAAGCACTGTACACAGAAAGATGTATATGGGACTACACACACGTGCGCGACACTGCATTTGTATCTCTCAACAGTATATAGGTATACTAATTTACCAAATATATCAATTGGTAGGCGGTTTCCCGTCAAAATTGTTATCGTCGTGTAATATTCAAAACATATTCTTTCACATGATTGGTAATAAAAGCTTCCATTTCATTTTTTGAAATTGGGGCGTTTCCAATACTGGTCTTTACCTTTAACTGCTGTTCATTTCATGTATACAATGAACTTTGCATGAATAATCGATTACGTAAATGCACATCCATTTGAACATTATACAAATCTCAATGTAGAAACAAGAGAGATAAAGTTTTAGAAGAATGCCAATGCCAGTATCTACATGTACTTTTTTGAAATACAAATACAATGTGACATCTTAATATAGGACATATTTTATACCAATATAAAATATACCCCAAAATGGGATTTTGAAAAAAAGGCACAGGTATAGAGGTAGGTATTGACTGTTTAATATCGATACACGATTAAAAAACAACATATAGACAACAGGGTGGAGAGAGAAAGAGAAAGAGAGAGAGTAAGAGAGAGAGAGAGAGAGAGAGAGAGAGAGAGAGAGAGAGAGAGAAGGGGACTACGAACTCTGAGATCCGTAACCAAGAAACTGGTCATGGTTTACCGGAGATGGAGCTACACCTTTCTAGAGCAAAGCCATCTTTTCGTAGTTTATCATTCAACATAGTGAACTTTAAGAGAAAAGGAGAGATTTCTTGATAAACAAATGTTATATTTCTTGCTAGAGAAAATAAAACTATACAGGGCATTACTACACTCACTAATAAAAAAAATCTTTTATATATTATGTAGTTTATGTTTCAACTTAAGACGAAAAGCTCAAGATGATCCCATGTCTTTGACAACATCGTATCATAATTATGGTACTAAACCGTACTATATAATTAAGCATAGTTGAACTTACATAAATACATATACATAGATACAAATGTCCCTCGTTAACTCCCGGAAAAATTAAACGAACGGAGATAAATTTATACAGCATTGCATGCCTTTCAAACATTAAAGAACAAGTTTTACCTACACATCTAAACCCCTCAAAAAATTGATTGATTATAAATGTATCTCTCGTGTCATGGAATGATCATAGCTATGTTTGGTATCTCAGTAAGAGGGTTTATTCCTTTTTAAACTGATACCCCATCTGTTATGATTTTTCAGTCGTGCATTGTGTAGTAGATCAAAATAAAGGGCAAGGTCAAAAGTGAAAAGTTGCAAAATACACTGCTCTTGTTCGACTGTGCATTAAAAACGCCCTATAGCGCAGGCCTTCTGATGCTTCAGAAAGATGATGACCGAACAGTAGTGAAACTTGCCTGACATGTCAATATACTGACTATAGTGCATGGATTTTTATTTCGGTTCTTTAGAATATAGCATGTCCATTTGGGAACAATAGACCTACTGTCATTTACCACCAAAAAAAAAACACTCTTTCTACCAAAGATATAAGAATGCTCTACATAACAATACCAGTGCTTACCCGTTCATTTTGCAACTTTTTTTTTTTTTACCCTGCCCCTTATTTAAATGTACTGCTGACTCCATGGCTGCACTTAAAATCATAACAAATATGGTATCATTTTTTAGAGGAATAAACACACTTTCTACTGATAATAATCAAAGCGATTATTATGCCATGATAAGAGTTTAGAGGGCGCTACACCACGAGCGACCAGTTTTCACGAAGATTCTGTAACAAATTTCCACTGCTTTGCATGGACAATAAATAAGGACCTTGTGAACCAAATTTGTACGAAAATCTTTGCCTCTACATAATTTATATTTGTGCGGAAGTAATATTTTAAGAATGGACGAATAAACAGAAAGACAATATGAACTTGGATATGGGATAAACATTTGTTCAAACATTTGAACATGAATTTCAAACGGTACATTTCAAGGTGGCATAGTATTGCACATTCAAACAAAACGTCAACAATTCAGGCAACATAAAATTATAAAACAGAACAAATATACATGAACATGTTAAAACAAGAGTGAGAAGATGGCTAAAAATCTGACTCAGAGTCTGTTTGACTTCTGAAACAAAATCTCTATCAAGGGCATAAATTACATTGTGACAAAATCTGTAGCGTCTAGGGCATAACAAAAAATGGCTACAGCGTAATGTGCTACTTGTTCTTGGCAAATTACTAGCAAATCGTGCATAAATCGTTTACACGCTAAACTCCGAGAAGGCATACATGTATGTGTTACTTTTAACGTATTGAAACAATGGTTCAAAGTTACATCCCAAACGGTACAACAGAGGTACTCCTAAATTAGGGTGCAAATTTAAATTTTATGATAGATGTAAATTTTCACCCTGGAGGAAACCTCAATGAGAAGGGTGTAACGCTGGCCCCAAGGAGAAGTAGATGTGGGCCTTTAAAGTATGCCGTAAAGGTTAAACCCCAAACGGCTCTATTTTGCAACTAAAAGGGCACCGATTGTACCGGTATAGGACGAAAACATGGATCTTTATTTATCTAAAACGCTACTTAATGTGTACAATATATGAAATAAATATCTATCATTAAGTCCTGAATAAATACTTTATCAATGTTATTTCAAATTTGATTAAAGAAATACATTGGCACTTCTCACAGCAAAAATATTTGTCTTTTTCTTCGTTAAAAAAGACAAGCGAACACACACACACACGCAAGTCAAGACATCACAGAAATGAATGAAACATCCATCCGTAACCTTTCAAATGAAATAACCCATCAAACACTACGATCTACAAGCTTTACATCATTTTCTTCAAACCACTACGCTTGTTTCAAGAACAGAATAATCCAGAATCGGACATCCCTGGGCCCCATTGCACAAAACTTGTCATCAGCGACAAATGACAGTTTTTGTTATAAGCGAGTGAAATCCTTGCTTCTGATTGGTTATCAACAGATTTGACATACTATCATTGAAAAAAAGGCTTTGTGAAACGGGACTCAGAAGACCGATAGCTCATGAGACCGACATCCTGCGTGACAGACAGCGTTGGTATCATGAAACCTCAGAAAAGTTGTTGAAAATCAAAAGAGACCGACGTATATGTCTCAAACGTGTAGCCTGTCGGTTGTGTGGGCTCTCGGTCTTATGGAGTGTCGGTCCTGTGGAGTGTCGGTCCTATTGGCTGTTGGCCGATGAATCCACATAAAACGTTACGGAAAAGCCTTCAAGAACGAAATGACTGCCTAATGGGCCTAATCGGTCACGTGGCCTAATCGGTCACGTGGACTGGACGAAGCCTTCCAGATGTTATGTACGTGTAGTTGAAGCGTAGAAACTAGAAAGACGAATAAATATCTTATCTTATCTTACTGAATAATGGATTTTTTTTATAATTCCATTAAGTTCCAACTTTTCTTTCATATTTTCACGTGCAACATGTAGTCTTTCATTTATCTACTCTTCGTTAGTCTAAAACTCTAAATGCCACTTCAAGACGCAAAAAATAAAATAAATACATTAAAATTAACACAAAGGTTATTTCCATTTTGTGATTTCACGGAAGACATTGCATAAATTGATTGTGCTTTACAGTACAATAAATTCGAGCGAATCTTCTGCTAGCTTCCTGGATCCAGGGACGCAAGTTCCACAGCGAATTTCAGAACACCCTCCTTATCCCGTCTCTGCTTCACAATGTCCATCAGGTATCTTTTCCTTCGATTCACCTTGTAAATTCTGATCCTCTCTTTCTCATCCTCGGGATTCGAGCACGGATTGTCCCATCTCAAACACTCGTCGAGGGTAGCCGAAACGTTATCCACCTCGTTCTCCAGTTCCGAAGATCCCCGACCGTCATCGGTGGTCGCTCGTGAGCTCCCGCTGCCACTCCTCTGCACGGACAGCGCCGAAGGTTGCCGTTGCCTGTCGAAAATGTCCGAGACGCATTTCTCCAGGTATTCGTTCTGCGTTCGGATGTCCGAGCCACTGCTGCTGTTGCTCTTCCGAGTTCCAATGGACACCGAAGTGAGGGACTTGCTGGTGTTTGATTGTGAAGGGCGCGACAAAAGTGAACCGTTTTTCTTATTGACGCGGTTGTCAGGCGTTATCCGATTTCGATCTGCAAATAACAAAAATGATGTAAAGAAAAGTTATACATCTACATAAAGCTTTAAATATTTTGAGCCACTGCCTCTAAGTGTCAAACGATTTCAATTATAATTCTCTGTCATGACGAATTATCTGAATTGACAAAAGTTACATAACACCATGAAACGTCATATCAAGACGAAAATTATTTAAGTAAGCGAATGTAAAAGTCATTTAACAAGCTTCCGCAGAGAGATACGTCAGAAGAGAATGCATCACAATAAAAATGGTGTGGACCATAAATTAACCAATCTGTCACCAGACCAGAGGGTAAATTAATGTTTAAAGGGACTTGGTAAAATTGTTCAGATGAGAGATAGTGGTGCTAAGGTAGTGACTTCAATGCTAGATGTACAATTAAAGATAATCTGAAAATTTGAGTGAAAACGGACCATTATTAATGATACAAATCGGGAAAAACAAATCTGATCGATTCCTTAATTCTCCCAACTACATGTTTATTACATGTATTACAATATAATTACATTTTAGGTGAATGTAAAATCGTCATAAAGTAAACTGCAATAAATTTATTCAGAAAAGTATCAACTTTTCAAGCAATACGATTATTAAACAATTGTTTTCGTTTCGGCAAAGTATCATCATGCATTTATATTCAACCTCAAAAATATCAACGACTGATATGAAATACCAATGCGGATTTAATTTTTTTTTTCTTTCTAGACACAGATATCAATGGTTGACAAAAATACGAATTGGGAAATCGACAACAACAACAACAATGGCAAAGAAAAAAGGGAGGGGACGGCTGCGTTGCCGCAGGCTATGGAAGGCACCCTCAAGTACGAACGTTTTTTTTTTTTTTTTACGGATGGGGTATATACCGCCATATTGAGGATACACAACCGGCTAGTATACAATATCTTATTATGATATCGTCTACACGTAGAGGATTGAACGCACTTTGATTAAGATCATCTCTGGGACGTGAAGAGCCATTCGAACGACCAGAGGCCGAGTTAGGTTGCGGACTCGATCCTTCAATTCTCTTGGGCAGAGCAACCAGGAAGTCATTATCAATGACCGGGAGCTGCAGCGGCTCCGTGTCTTCTCCTTTTGGCATCATCGTCGTAATCGAAGAACACACATCATGTCAAGCACATTGCAAAATAAAAGTATCCTGAGTCAGTTGCTGTGATATCCCGTATAAATAAACAAATATATCTGCTCTGAACCGTCAAGGTTCAGTAAGAGTCCAAAACGTTTCAGAAATCGGACAATTCCAGTTGTTCACTCATCACACAAGGTTCCTATACCCGATGGAAACTGCTATCATCCGTACGTGCGATTTGCCAATGAAATATGAGCGATAAAACATTCACTACAAAATACCACAACGATCCAATTCACCATTCATTAATCAAAGAAGTTTATAGGAGCGGTGAGCTTCTTTGAAGTATGATAATGTAGAGACAAAGACAAATAGAATCAATTACAACCGGCACTCGGAGATTCACGACGCCATACAACAGAACTAAACCAAGAGGTGTCACCCGAACAAACGGACAGCTACATTGTATACTGCAGAATGACTCAGTATTGATGCGGATGCATGTACATGTTCGAGGTAGCAAAACAGAACACGTACATGACTTCATTTATAGTACCATACAACAATTGTCAGAAATGTTTTCCATCTCCATCTTGTCACGAATCAATATCGCCGTGATCTAATGTTACGGGTGACGAGTCACAAGCAAAGGGATCTATAGAAACTCTCCAGACGAAAAACCACGACACAATTATCGAAATGTTCCTGGAGACAATAGATGTTCCAATGCCATGTGATCATGCTGTTGATACGCTTTGTGAAGATATTGATTATCGATGCCTGGCCGGGGGAGAGCAGAGTTGTCGAACATGATGCGGTGAACCACAGAGTGACCGCCAAGGTTGTGATGACCGCTTTGTTAAGATGGTTTAATGTTCACCTTTTAAAAATGACCAGGTCCGACATGAAAAAGGGGCAGGTGGTTACAACTTGTTTATGAATATAAAAATAGGCCGACATCGAATTGGCCAAGCAAGGCATCTCATGACATCTTATGACCAATCATGAAGACCTTATGAGTTGTATTGACACATCTCGCGTTCCATGCGCTGCTTCAACAATTTGTTACACGTTCAAATGGTATGATTAAATGGACCGAAATGTCTTCCCAGGTTTGTGTCTATATCTCCAAAACATAAATTTTCACACTAATCCCAATGATAAAAAATGTACAATATCTGTTTCTTCGAGAGTCTCTTTTGACGATTTCAAACACACACGAGGTGAGCTGTCTGATTTTCACTTAATCTCCAAACCATGTACATATATATCCCACAAGTTTAAAAACAAGATTCACAAGTTCTCAAAAAATTTCAAACACGTAAACATAATATTATGTACAAGAGTCTTGGGTGAGCTGTCAGATTTGTTTTTATCTCGAAACATGTATTCCCCAAGTTGAAAACAAGATGTACAATGGCTTCAACAAAAAATGTTCAAACACGAAAGATGAGCTGCCAAATGATGTCTTTATCTCGAAGACTCGAACCATGTATATCCTAGGCGTGTGCCATGGATTTCACAAATGTTCAAATGCGACAATTTGTCTGAGATGAGCTGTCAGATCGTGTCTTTACATCTCGAAAATAGGAATGTAGATGCAATTCAGAAATAATTAAAAATACGTCATGCACATCTTCGTTCAGAGTCCAGAAAAAAAATGTAGGACACCATTCAAGTATACTCAAAACTCAAGGAGTTACGTGATGACGTTCCCAAGAAACGGGTGACGAGTCGAAATGGCGCATTTAACGTCCAACTGCAATCTACTGTGGATCTCCAATATGCATCACATTTATGAATCGGACAAATGTTAGAAGAGTAATAAATGTTAAGTTGATACACACAAATCCATCAAAAGACTAATCATTTTCCGAACTGATTTAATCACAAACATGGCAAATTGACGAGGATTTCAACTGTGCCCGTCTCTGCGACAGTGATTGGAGTTTACTAGCAGCGCATCCCGTATTTTGTCTATAGTTGAACGAGATGGCGCATCCTTACTGTGAGCGTATACTTTGTTTTCTCCTATAAAATATAACGGTGCTTATACGGTTTCAACACCAGAAGCGATTTTGAGATGTTTGCTTACGGGACAAAACAAACCTTCTATATCAGTCCGAATAAAAGACAAATCCCCTTCAAGAATTGAAAGCCGTGCCTTGAATTAGAAACCTTGTACAAACGTGTCCCCTCGGTGCGACGTATTGCGTAAGAACTATGGAGTTAGTAAATAACGGACGAACAAGGGTCGGGATTAATGCTTTTTGATGACACTTTGTCGCCAAAGGGTTACAGATTTCGTATGAAAGGCAAAAGGGAGAGGAAAATGCCTCCAGCAACAGATTTTTTTGGAGTAACCGTATTTCTCAAAGACATACTATTTGAGCCGCGGCAGCATAAGCACTTTCGATGATCAATAATCTTAATAGGCTTATCCTCCATCGACATCTCAATTTGAATACAAACTTTGTGCTCTTTTCGGCTTCGTTTTTTGTTGTAGAGACTGTAAGCTTTATTATTCCTATATATTTAGGGTTTAGAGTTACAAGTGTAGCACTTACAAGTCGTGAATAAAACGTGATAACAGAAGACTTTAAAGAAAGAGGGGATGGGTCGGTGGAATTGGTGAACAATGCTATGCGTTATCTATAATTTTAAATCATTCATTTATTGTCCAATTATGTCCATTATGACATGGATGCTTTTTGCACAAAATTCAGTAATGGATGAGGATTCTCTGGCTCTTTTCGTCACCACCCCCCCTTTCTCTCTCTCTCTCTCTCTCTCTCTCTTTGCACCATTGGATCTGCCACTGTAAATGAATAAAAGATTCAGAAATATTTTACTATCCACAATATATTTTTAATAGGCCCCCAAGGTAGAATGCACTTAGGAGAAAAAACATAAATTAAAAAAAAAAATTGTAAACGGCAAACGGGGGAGTTAACCGCGGCTATACGTCACATGTCACTGACCAAACTGACAATTTGAGATTCCCATAGACTGAGTGATCTCTTATTTCCAAACGTTCATAAATGTCTTATTATTGGTCCATTTAATTCAAACTCTCGCCATTCTGTTTCTCTTTTTCTTATCTTTTTGCTTCCATGCAACTATTGAAATGAACTTAAAGGTATTACAAAGTTTTGGTATGGGGTCATGAATTTGGTTCAAATTAACATATTGGAAGCATATGCGTTCCTACAATATACATTGATCTTTGTCGCGGTTGAAATGGAGTCTAAAGTTATGAAATTATAAATAATAAACTGTTTGTGTTGTATAGCTCCCTCTCAAGGTCAAGATATTAATTTAGCTATGAAACAATGTTTCTTGACTAAAATCGACCGATTAGCAATTCCCATTTGGAAAGTATATATCCCAACTACATGTACATATTTCTGTGATTTTCATGGTCGCAGCTAGCATTGTACGGCCATAGGCGCTATTTGAAATTTATCAGAATTTACCGGGAGCACCGGTAAATTTTTATATTCAATTTTTCTCGAAAACAGAAATGTTTCTGGGGCTAATTGTTTTAGTGCTTATAATACATTCACAGGGGCATCCAAATATATAAAAATTGTAAAGATTCACTATCCACCCAATTTTCAAAATTTCCCAAAACTTTGTATTACCTTTAATACATGGGTAAGACTGCTCTTGAATGGATGTTGAGGATAGAGGTTTTGGGGGATAGATTGTAAACCGTAAAATAACATTGATCCAAAACTCATCATTAATTACCGATTCTACATCTCATAATCATATCAATTTTTTCAAACTTTATTTTCCAATCTTCATGATTGAGTTGTCTGACCTGTCTTGAATTTGTGTAAACTATATTCCGATTTGTGAAGTCGCCTCTATTTATCCTCAGACTTGTAAATGTAGAATCAATATTTTGCACAAATGCATTTTATCACCAATATTGTGCATGTGATGATTTGTCTTGTCTTTCCTGTTGTACATTGTACATGCTTGATTATGTATCTATGTATGAATTGTTAATGGCAGTGGCGGATCCAGGGGGGCCCGGCCCCCCCCCCCCCCCCCCTCCCCCCTTGAGAAAAAAATCATGTAAAAACACGTGATTTTTACCTTTTGGGGGGTGCACATTTAAAAAAAAAAAATTGAGGATCACTACCCCCCCCCCCCCCCCCCCCCCCCCCCTCTTCCCACTGAGCGAATTTTCGGCCGGCGCGATTTTGAAATTTTTCGGGAGCAAAAAAAAAGTTGGGCCCCCTCCCCTAAGAAATCCTGGATCCGCGCCTGGTTAATGGTCTGTTTGCCATTTTTAAACAACCGATGAGGCCACTTAATTAAACAGAAAAATGATATTTCTCGTAGGCAATCCCCAGAATTGCTTATTGTTCTTGCTATAATAATCCATGAACATTATCAAAATTATTGTTATTGTTCAATGTTTTGCTCCTGGAAATTAAATAGTTGAATAAATGAATGAATAAGTATACATACGGTAAGTAAATAAATAAATGGATGGATAGATGGATAGATGTGTGGATGGATGAATGGATAGATGGCTGGCTGGACGGATGGATGGATGGATGGATGGATGGATGGATGAATGAATCAATCAATCAATCAATCAATCAATCAATCAACCAATCAATCAATCAATCAATCAATCAATAAATAACAAATAAATAAATAGATAATTAATTTATGTAACTTAATTAAATGGATTCATATTAGTGACATCAACAAGTATATCACAATCCCAATACTCGCAACAACAAAAATCACCAAAGAGTGGTTTATAATATTTCATGACTGTCAATGTTACAGGACAGATAACATTTCATGACCAGGCAAGGTGTAAAATAACATGTGTTTGCATTACGTATCTGACTATCTGTTTAGCATTAATTGAATTGTGAGTTCAACAAAATAGCTTTCAAACTATATTTGATTTGTACATTTGAAATTGCAATCCTGATGTTACAAGTTCACAACTTTCTTATTATATGTCCATATATAAATTAAAGTAAAGTCATTTCTTATGTATGTAAACAAATTGATCAACAAAATGAAAGGGTCCATAAGCTATGCTCATGTAATAAATTAATTCTTTTACTTTGCAACTGTGTAGAATATTTTTTTGTGTAGAATATGAAAAATAATGGATTGAATGGCACATTTCTAATTATTTCTTAAATGTCAGCAAACTTTGGACACACAAAACAACAATATTCTACATTCGGTAGTCGCAAAGTAAAAGAATTCATTTATTACTTAACATTGCGCATGTTTCAGGGGTGTGCATTTTGTAATAGATCTACTTGAGTGATCTACTTGAGTAAAACTTCCCAAATGAGTGAGCAATAAGAATATCATTCGAGTATCACTGAGTTCTTCTTCTTTTGTTCAAAGGGCTATGCAGCCTATCACGAAGATCTGTAAAAAGATTACCAGATTTGTATGCAGGCACACTAAACACTGGGTTTATACCCTACTCTTTGCGAGAAGTGTAGCACATTTTAAACAAGCATAGGGTGTGACTCTCCTACCAACATTATAAACGGGACTTCCAGCTAATAACGTTCTAATCCGAGCCTGCATCAAGAAGAGAGGGGTGGGACGCGCTAACCTCAAAGCTGCAACAATTATTTTTTGCATTTTTGTCAGCCCAGTGCACAAAACGAAAGTCATGCATGCACATGAGAGACAGACGGCGGTCCAATTCCAGCTCATACAATACCAACTCCCTCCTTTTGAAGAGCTTATCAGCTCTCCACCTCCTCTCCACACCTGGAAGCTGGTGGTGAGAAATGCCGTAGAAGAGCTGAGAGCTGACCTCACAGAAGAAGCTGTAAATTCAAAGCCTTCTGTTCAGCTTCTATCCAACAACTATTTCTATGTGCAATTGTGCATAAACTTCTCCCATCAACCATTCACCCACCTAGACTATTAAAGACAGTTCTTAATCTTATCAAGGCGCAACAACTGAATGGTGTATTTTATACCCCACCACCTCTTGTATTCTCATCATAAACCCAGTAAAAAGCCCCTGCTGTGCCTGTGGAGAAACTGCAGAGACAGTCATCCACATATCCATGTGGTCCCTGTGGTGGGTGATCTTGAGTGCCCACTCCATGCCTATGGCATAGACCAAGTGTAAAATCTCCTTGCAATTGCATACTGCATAGACTATGCCAAGAAACGTCTTGTGAAGTCTCTAGTATGGAGTGTAGGTCCTACTGTTGTATGGGGCAGAGATGTGGACAGTGGACACTCACTAAAAAGGACATGCAGCGATTGGAGGCGGTCGAAATGTGGTGCTGGCGCCAATTACTACGTGTGTCTTGGAGGGACAGAGTTTCGAATGAAGAGGTGTTGCATCGAGCTCAAGAAAGGCAGGTGCTGATTCAAACGATTAGAGAGAGATGGAAGAAATGGCTTGGACACATAATGCGGCATGATGAGGGCCTGATGCTCATGGTCATAGAAGGTCGTATTCATGGAAAGAAGAAGAGGGGAAGACCTCGTAAAGGCAACAGCCTCCAATTGCTGCATGCTGAAATGGATGGCTCAAGACCGAGGAACTTGGAGAGACATTTTTATATAAAATTTTGATTGGGTCACTGAACCTGTCATAAACTGACAGATCACTATTGATGATGCCAAGAGAGTGATAGACAACTTTTTTGCTCACTGGCCAATATGCTGGGAGAGGCATTATTACTTATACCGGTACTTACTTACTTTGATGTTGAAGCGTAAAGATAAACTTATTTGCCCCTCCAGGTAATGCTATCTCTCTGGTATGGAAATGTACTTAAGATGGTGGCTGTACCAATATTTCCCAAGGATGGATTTGAACTGATTTACTCTTGTTGCTCCGACTGCCGAGTCTGGTAAGGAATTCCAGTTGTTGCAACTTCGCACAGAGAAGGAATTTTGACGAAGCACAGATTTACACTTTGGCTTCCTTAATTTCATACTGTGGCCTCTGGTTCTGGATTCGTGGACTAGTTGAAAAAATGTATTGATATCCACCCGGTCAATTCCTTTCATAATCTTAAAGATTTGAATCAGCTCAGCTCTCTGTCTTCGGTAAATGATTGTCTCACTGTCTCTAACCCGAGGGCTTTCAATCTCTCATGGTATTCTAGGTGACGTATATGTGCAAGTTGATGCGGGTGGCTCTTTGTTGCACCTTTTCCAGTAAGTCTTCATCTTTCTTGAACATGGGACACCAAACCGAGTTGCAATATTCAAGAGTAGGCCAGATAATGGTCTTGTAAAGTTGTAGAGCATTATTGTAACAACAAAATGAAGGGTGAATGCTTAACAAAACCTATGCCAAGGCTATGGCTCTATAATTGGCTCCTCACACCTCGCTTTCTGACTGGATTTATTATTAACCTCTCACTTTTTCAAAATTTCTCTCTCAGTTTTTTACTCGACCTCCACGTTTCACTGCCCATGTGATGTTGAATACTGTCTGCATGTTCTTTGTATATGCAATATAGAACCGACATCTGCAACAATGTCAGTTCTCGAAAGAGGAGGGAAGCCAAGCGAAGAAGAAGAAGGACCCTTACTAGACCTACCCGAGTTACTTAGTTTCATTTTGTTTAACAAATTTTAAAAGGATATCAAAATTAACCAATAATATTTTATAACTGACTGCATGATCAATGATGCTTTTCCTTGAGGCTTAAATCTAAAATTGAAGTGAAATTACATTTGTCTGTCATACTCATACTCATAGGCATTGATTTTTTTTAAAGATTTCTTTTCAATTCAATAATACAAACATTTTCTTACTCGTTTCCAGTGCACTATCTGAATTTGTTTCTTCCGGGCTTCGTTTGTTGCGGTCTTTGTTGTGCTTGCTTTTCTTCTTCTTTTTACTAGATTTCTTCGATTTATCACTGTGTCCAGATGACCTTCTACTAGGTGGTGGTTTATCATCCATAATCAGAGTAACATGTTTAAAATATAATTGTGAATTCGCTCTGATAAGGCCCCATCTCTTCAATCAACGAAAATGATCGGCAGTTTACAATTACACCCGTTATGTCATTGAACAATAAAACCAACACAAATTAAAACGAATGGGAACGTGTAAACCGTTTCGATGAACGCTGCTGATGACCTTTGACCGTTGCTCAGTGCGTGATAAAATGGTAAAATTCACAGTATTAAAAGAGATGTATACACTGTAATTTTGTAAATGTGATTTTAGAATTGAATGTGGCCACACCGGTTCAAAATATAGGATATTTTCCTAATATATGAAATATTGTGAAGTAAAACATAAGATATACATTATATAAATGATAAATGTCCCCTACTGGACAGGCAAGGGGATATAGCTCAGCGGTAGAGCGCTCGCTTTGCATGCGAGAGGCCTCGGGTTCGAACCCCGATATCTCCAGATCCTTATCATTTTGCTTTTGTTTTTTAAGTAACAAAACGACTGACATTTTTCGAAAGTTAAAAACAGTTTTTATATTTATCACAACATTCTTTGTCTACAATTCTAAAACTTTGTGCATAATGCGAATATGCTCAAATACATCATGGAAGGAAAGTTGTGCGTTAGAGGCCTAGTAAACTAGATGTTGTATTGCTTAAGCACCTGGGTCGGTCGGTCAATTTATTTAGCTTTTTTCTTTCCTGTTTGGGCTGATTTTTTTCTTTTAAATTTTCTAAAAACGAGGAAGAGAAATTAAGACCAGTTTCGATAGGCGACAGATCAAGTCACGTCATACAAAACGAGGTTAAAGATACAAGAAATGGATGTGGAGAAAAAGAAAAAAAAGATGCCTCCGGTGTGTGGAGTTTCATTTAGCAGAATACATTACTGAGAGACGTTTCAAATAGGCTAGCCCCCAAGTTCCCTTTTATGTCCAGAAACTCACTACTAGTCTCTCGACCTCCCTTACGTTCTCTCTCTCTGTTAACCCTTCCTCTTATACAGACTATAGCGTCGCCAGCTGATTTTACTGTCCCTCCCCCCCCCCCTCCCCAATCCCTAAATATCTCCCAGACACCCTCCCCTTCTCTATCACCTCCTTCTCCTCATTTTCTCCCTGCTATACCCCCATCTCAATTTTACTCCCTGTCCTTGTCTTCGCTAACCCTAACCCTCCCCGATTGCCCGATATATGTCCCTTCTCCCAGCTACCTCTTCCCTTCATTCCCTCTCTCCCAGCTACTCCTTCCTTATTTTCCTCCCCCTCTCTCTTTCTTACTCTCTCTCTCTCTCTCCGGCTACACCTTACCCTCCCATAAACTCTTCCTTTGTGAGACAAATCAACCACATGTTCACAGAGCTACCAGTACAATAGTGTACATTTAATTTGCAATATTTTAAGAAAATCTACAATGCAGTGACATACATATCCAGCATCCATTTCATTATCATTATAATCATGATACATATATTCCTTTTTTCTTTCTTCTTCTTATAACTAACGCAATAATGAAAAGGACATACGACTACCATTGTGACTATGATGATAAATAATGCCAACAAACATAGCTATAAAGGGACACTTGCACCTCAATCCAACAATATTTTATAGAGGTGGTCAAGATAATAAAAATGGGAGTGTACTTTAGCTGTGTGTACCTTAAATATACTTTACTGGTGCTTTATTTCTCTTTTATTGATACAAAATAATTGAGATTAATATATTAATACAATTTTGAAAATAACTTATCACCCACACATGGAGAGATCTCTGTACAAAGAAGTAGTTCAGAACAACTTCCTCCTTGGAGTAACAATACAAACAAGTAATTAATCTTTACCTATATTATAATGAGACTGCTTGCCCAAGAATGTAGGAATATTGACTACACTATGAAGAAATGCATATTATGCCAACTACTTAATTTAATTCCAAAAAAAATTAGGGGCCTCCTCCTTCCTCATGGATGACAATGCTGGTGGATGATTAGAAATGACGAAAATTTGCAGGGTAAATGACAAAGTTGGCATAAAATGCATTTCTTCAAAGTGTGATCACTACACTGTCGAACACTGCCAATATACATGGATGAATCATGAAAATATTGACAACAATACAGATAATCTTTTATCGTTTGGTTAAAGCATTCCTATTTTGAGTCTATATAAGTTTATTACAAAACTACCTAATTTTGTGATAAAAGTGAGTAGAGATAAACATCCTAGATGCATGTGTGATTTACAAAAAAAGATAACTGGAATGACAGAGAAAATGATAATGGAAGCAAGTAAACAAAGTACAGTTACAGACCGAGTTATGGGGGAGTGATATGTGTATATGAACTGTCGCACATCATAAAAAACTTTTTCC
Organism: Strongylocentrotus droebachiensis; assembly: GCA_035222895.1. Taxonomy (NCBI): domain Eukaryota; kingdom Metazoa; phylum Echinodermata; class Echinoidea; order Camarodonta; family Strongylocentrotidae; genus Strongylocentrotus; species Strongylocentrotus droebachiensis. The sequence goes on along the minus strand of JAVYIG010011570.1, from coordinate 3,788 downwards.
TTATACATCGTAATTACCAGGAAATGCATCATCAAATAATATACATATTTGCTTAGAGTTGGACGAAACAATGCTCATATCACACATTCTGTTCTTCAATTTCTTTCATCTTTTAAATTCTAACATCCACAACTTCTGTGCCAAATGCAATGCTTACTGGCTGTTCATTAAAAATCTATGGACCTATGTAAAACATTTTGCTGTCTGGACAGGCAAATATTACGGGTGACTTTGATACACATGTACTGGGATTTCCATGTACATATATTTATTTTGATTATATTTAACTATCTAACTAGTCCTAATAGACACTGTTTCACATCTCCCAAGTCTTGCACGAGTGTCAACTACATTGCATTGACGTTCACTAAAGAATGCATTAGCATGTTTCCTAGAAAATACAATTTTCTCAAACCATAAATGCGAAAACTAGCTATCTGACTATCTTGGTTAATTTTCTGCAATAAAAAAGGCTATTTAATATAATAATACATGAAGGAAGATGATATATAAAATGATTTTGTGAAGCTTAAACTTTTAGAGACATACAAAGTGCACACCTTATTTAAAGGGAATGTAGATTTCTGACATGAAAGTTGATACCGGTATCATGACATGCAGGACTACTGCACCGTTGTATATCTGTTTTTCCTGCTTGTAATATTTTTTACGTAGCACTTTAATTACAGAGTAAATAAATTTTCTCACCAATACTGTAAACAATTTTTTTAAATTCTTGGTGCATGGTCACAAGGGAAGGCTCTGTGCTCCAAACCTCAAATGCCTAATTTCCATTTATATACCATCACACACAAAAATTTACTTGATACGACTATTAGTCAATAGTCGTTTTTTTCCTGGTATCACTACACGATAACCATAATAACTACAGAATTGTACATAACAACCCCTACCGGTAATCAATTATTTGTATAATTTGTAGGTTAGAATAAAACATACTTTGTTTCACCAGTATGGAGTTGATCTCATGCGTGTGTGTGTATGTGTGTGCACTATGCATGTCTCTCATGAATAAGCGGTTACAAACAAGTCCAAGGTAAGTCCACATCAATCAACATAAAACATCATTTTATGTGATGTTTTGTCAGATTCAAGCTCTTATATGGATATCAGCTTGATATGGTCATCAGATACTGAAATCTTTAGATGTGGTCCGTAATGCATGGGACAAAATACCTTGGAATTGCCCTAATATATCAATTGTGTTCATTGTCCTGGGCCAGAGAGGCTTCGGTCCATGAATTTTCTCTTGGTAAAGCACATCCAGAATTTGCTTGGTCTGCTCGTGGCTGGATCCATCACCTTGTCGACCAGACGCTGGCCCGTCTCCTGCCTAATCTGCTGTACGTACGCCCTCATTTGGTCTGGGGATGTGAAGGGGAGAAAAGGAAAGTAAAGAGGAGGTTGAGTTATCATCAGGTGACAGATGATTTGCTGGCTTTCTCATTCTTGTTATGTTAGTTTGAAAGAGTATTATAACACATAAGGAAGCTTTTCAAATGCAATCATATTCAAAATATGATTAGAAATGGCTGGAAAGTCTGGACTAACCCTTCATGACATGTGTGTGTGTGTAGTCATATAGTTATACACATTACTGTGTGTAGTAGATGTGACTTTCAGAAAGATTAACTCACTTTCTTTTCATTTAGGAAACCTCAAATATCCTAGGCCATATTAGGAGTAACTACCAGCATGGCAATTTCTCCCAGGACATCTCCTCCCCCCCCCCCCCCCTCCCCCCCCCCCTTCCCTCCCCCCTCCGACTCTTTTTTTGGGAAGAATGTTGGTAATATAGGTAAACCCGCTTTTTCAACCACCACTACAGAAAGGCCACCTGTCAATAAAAAACACAATTTGTTTCACTTGAACAGTGATTTTCACTGTATTTCAAAAGGAATCCTGGACATAAAGACCACCTGCTTATAAAAACCACTTCTCTGGTCACCATTGAATGGTCTTTATACACAGGTTTCACTGTACCTTCTTCTCCCCTATTGGTTGGTTTAGGTAGATGGAATTGAGAGGGAAGCCTGCTTCACCGGGAATGCTGAACTTAGCGATGCCAGAGAGGTCATCTCCTTCTGAGCCTCATTCCTAGAGGCACACTGGCAAGGGGAAAGAGTTGAGAGAATGATAAACAGAGTGAGACAGCATATAAATTACAGTAAAATGTGCTTTAGCAAGCAACCTGTATAGAAAGACCACCCATCAATGTAAAGGTGCTAAACTTGGCGATAGCTAGAGAGGTCATCTCCTTCTGAGCCTCATTCCTAGAGCACACTGGCGAGGGGAAAAGTTGAGAGAATGATTACCAGAGTGAGACAACATATAAATTACAGTAGAATGCGCTTTAGCAAACCACCCGTATAGAAAGACCACCCAATAATATAAAGACCACAATTTTGTTTCCTTTAGTCCAGAGACATCCCTGCTTAGACAGTGCTTCCCATAGGAACATGTAGTACAGTGTATTGACAGAACCTGTTCATAAAGAACACCTGCCTACTGGCTGTTTTTCTTGTCTCCATGCCATGGAGTGGTCTTTCTACACAGGTTTCACTGCAAATGTATAAAATAGTATAAATTTTAAAAAATAGTGCCAGCATGTTATTAATAACCAGAGACAGAAGTCGTGAAAAGCTTGGAGCACCAACCCCAAGGAACAGACAACGCACTTACAATGTAAACAAGCAACAGTATAGGGCCACAATATTCCATATGTATAGCAACTTGGACTTGCCCTATTCTTTCCTGTTTACAAGAGATTTTTGTATTCATTTATTTAATTACACATTTGCTATATCAGCAACATACGTGTTTTCAGGCTTCATTGGAATTTCAACTTACTTTTGCATCTTCTTGAGACATTCTGTGATGTACAATGTGATGTAGATCAGTACCCTGTCAGCATCACTCTGTCAAAATACAATTTGATCAAACCGCATTATCTTCAGGGAAAAAAAACTGTCTTAGCTGAGATGTAACAAAATGAGCATAAGGAAATAAGTAAAACAACATTAGCAAGGTCCTTTCAGATTCCAGTCTTGTTCCAGCTTTTGAAGAATGTATACAAAAAAAACAATGCATCCATGATCGATTTTCAATGAGGAAACTAAATCTATTTTATAAATTCTATCAAATAAGAAAAAAAAATTATTGTTGCAAATAAGCTTAGTTGCAAAGTTTAACAGGAGAATATTGTTTTGTTTTATTTCAGTAACATTTAGACTTCAGAGTATGGAGTTTTAATCTTATCTACCTATCCATTATTGATTTATGGTGAATTTATTGATCAATTGATTGACTGATTGATTGATGTAGCTTACCTTGATTTCAAAATTCTTGAAGAAAACATTTGCCTTGAAATAGGTAAGGGCTTCATCAATGATGTCACTATCATCACCTTAGAAGAACAAAACAAAACAAGAATGAAGATTTAAATGACTAAAATATACATCAGCAGTTTATTGGCAAACTAATATCAGAGAGAGCAACAATCACACAATACCGCGAGGATAATGATTCACAGCATTTATATGGGGCCTTGTATGGGGCAATATAGGCAAGGCAATCGGGCCATAGTTTGTTTGTTTTGGTTTTTTAACATTCAAAGGCGCAGGGTCCTCCGATTCAAGTCATTCAAAATACATTTGTGGAAACAGGCAAGTTTTGAGGCATGATTAGAAATGTTCTAGGCTATCACTTTCACAAAGAAAGGAAGTGAGTGATTTCCACAAACGAGGCGTAATAGATGAGAAAGAAGG
>JAVYIG010011569.1:0-59791 GCA_035222895.1 Strongylocentrotus droebachiensis | reverse complement strand
TAGCGCATATCACTAACACTAAAAAAGTCCATTTGCGCTGAGAAAAGAAGGAAATAGAGTTAGGGTGGAATGGAAATGAAAATTTATACATGGAAAAGAATTAATTACAAACAACATTATTGATAGTCTATACGAAGATAAAGAGACAGATAGAGAGAGAGAGACAGAAAGAGAGAGAGAGAGAGAGAGAGGAAGAGAAAGGGGGGGGGGGGATATTACATGTTTTTAATATACGCTTTAACAATATATATATATCGCGTAAAAAATATCAGATATTTATTTATTACGAAATTGACAAGGATCGAGATTCTGCATGAGCTTCAAGCCGTGACGTAAACATTAAAGGACACGCCCCCCCCCCCTCCCCGCCTCAAAAAGAAAGAAAAGTGCTCACTTCCGGTTATTCACCTGCTGATTCGCCGCTAAATATTTTCTCACGAATAATTCGCCCCTGCTTCACCGGGCCATACCGAACAAGCCATTATGCTATACAGGTAACACAATAAAGATGATTTAATTCAATTCAATTTAGTTTAATTCACATCTATTAGAAAAGATACAAATAGCAATTAAATGTTAACAGGTCATACATTTAGATCTGTGTCTGAACAAGCCATTACTTATAGTTATACAGGTAATACAATACAGATGATTCAATTCAACTAACTTTAGTTTTATAATCCACATCTATTAATATAATAACCCCACTAGTGCATATTTTTAATCTCTCTCTGACGACAGGTACATTTCCAGAAGCATTTAAGATTGCTAAGGTTGTTCCGATATACAAAAAGGATGACTCTTCCCAAGTCTCAAACTATCGCCCTGTTTCTATTCTCTCGAGTTTGTCCAAAGTATTGGAAAGACTTATATACAATAGGCTATATTGTTTTCTAACAGAAAATGACTTACTGAATCAGGATCAATATGGTTTCAGGAAATACCACTCAACCGATTTAGCCCTTGCACAATTATATGATAAGGTTCGAATGCTTTGGCGTCTCGAAAGCATGTTATTGGTGTATTCATGGACTTAAGCAAAGCATTTGACACTCTTGATCACAAGGTACTATCAAGCAAACTTCATTATTACGGAGTAAGAGGAGTTGCTCTTGACTGGTTTAATGATTATTTGTCAGGTAGAAAGCAATATGTAAGCTACGAATCTGTAGATTCATCATTATTGCCTATGAAATGTGGTGTCCCACAAGGATCGATACTCGGTCCTTTATTGTTTCTACTGTATGTTAATGATATCTCGAACTCAACTACATCATTACAATATATTATATTTGCTGATGATACTAATGTGTTTTGCTCCAATTCCGATTTTCGATCACTTCAGAGAATTCTGAACACCGAGCTACCTAAGCTGTCTTTGTGGTTTAGGAGCAACAAATTGTCTCTGAATCTGAAAAAAACTAATTATATTCATTTTCAAAGCAGGAAAAATGCAACTGATAAACCTATACCTGAAATAGTCTTGGATGGTGAATATTTGGAGAAAAAAAAAAATACTAAATTTCTTGGAACTATCATCAATGAAAATCTGAAATGGAGTGATCATGTACATTACGTTTCAAAGAGAGTGTCACGCACTGTTGGTTTACTGTATAAGTTAAAACATTATGTGCCTTTGAATATTCTATATATGCTATACAATTCCTTGATTCTTCCTTACATGTCTTATTGCAATATACTGTGGGCAGACTCAAAATTATATACTGATAAAATGCTACTTTTACAAAAGAAAGCGATTCGTGTGTGTACCAATGCTGGATATCGCGATCACACTGATCCCCTATTCGCGAGGTTAAAAACTCTGAAAGTAACTGATATTAACTTTTTACAAAAAGCACTGTTCATGTTCCGTCTACATAATGATTCCCTACCTTCCCACTTCCCACCAATGTTTTGTTTGAATAGAAATATTCATACATACCCAACCAGACAATCAAATAAATACCATTTATGTAATCCTAAAACAACAATGGCTATGAAATCTATAAGACATTCTGGTCCGGATATTTGGAACTCACTGTCCGTTGACATCCGTAACTTGAAGTCAGTATATACTTTCAAGAAAAGTGTGAAATCAATTTTATTGAGCAAATATTGACAAATCTCTTAAATTAACACATGATATCATATATGTTTGTCAGCATTTCCTTGATATAGCAGGAAAATCCCCTCCCATGCACCCTCTATCCCATTTTTTTTTTTTTTTGGTTGCAAGTCACTGTTTATTTTTTTGTTATTTTCCCCCAATTATGTTCTGTAATTTACTTTACTTTACAATCGTTATGATTTTAAATGTTTCTGGGCTGCAAGCGTATCAAGCTGTCACGCTTAGGCTGTAGCCCTTCTGTATCATCACCTCTTCGAGCGTATGTATCTATGATTTACTGAATGTGGAAATGTAATTTAACTTATGTTTTATACTCATGTAAAGACATTGTCACATTATTGTTATAACCTATGATGATTCAGTAACCAATAAATATTTCAACTATTTCAACTATTTCAACTATTACAAAAGATAAAAATAGGAATTAAATTTGAACACATCATATATTACCTGTGTCTGAACAAGCCTTTATGTTCTACAGGTAATACAATAAAGATGATTTAATTCAATTCAATTTAGATAAAAATAGCAATTCAATTTGAACACATCATACATTATCTGTGTCTGATCAAGCCATTTTGTATATACAGGTAATACAATAAAGATGATTCAATTCAATTCAATTTAGATTAATCCACATCTATTGAAAAAAAAAGATAAAAATAGCAATTAAATTTGAACACATCATACATTATCTGTGTCTGAGCAAGCCATTTTGTATATACAGGTAATACAATAAAGATGATTTAATTCAATTCAATTTAGCTTAATCCACATCTATTAAAACAGGTAAAAATAGCAATTAAATTTAAACACATCATACATTATCTGTGTCTGAACAAGCCGTTATGTTATACAGGTAATACAATAAAGATGATTTAATTCAATTAAATTTAGTTTAATCACATCTATTAAAATAGATAGAAATAGCGATTATATTTGAACACATCATACATTATTTGTCTGAGCAAGCCTTTATGTTATACAGGTAATACAATAAAGAGGATTTAATTCAATTCAATTTAGTTTAATCCACATCTATTGAAACAGGCAAAAATAGCAATTAAATTTGAACACATCATACATTATCTGTGTCTGAACAAGCCGTTATGTTATACAGGTAATACAATAAAGATGATTTAATTCAATTAAATTTAGTTAAATCCACATCTATTAAAAAAGATAAATATAGCAATTAAATTTGAACACATCATACATATCCCTTCCTGTCTCCTGCACGAGGTGGCGCTACACCTCTTACATCTTCCACTTAAACAAAAAACATGTCTAATAACCAAGTTGAATTAATTGACCTTTACTCATACAATCATTTTCAATTCTGTAGTTCCCATCAAACCTACCATATTAACTTAAACATTCATGTATGGGTGAAATTCCTGTTATGTCGTTTTTTAACATAGCATCTGTATTTAAACATGCGCTGAACAGAAAGTGCTTACTCTAACCAATGTACTTTGAAATGAATGGTGGTGGTTATTGGTCAAGTACAATACTGTCGGCATAGTAGGCTAGTAAACAATGCAATAGACTGAAGCAGTGGCATAAGCATTTAGACAAATTGAAAAGAAATACTCATCTATAATAATAATCTCCTTTGCTTTATAATTGGACAAATAATGGTATTTTGGCAAGACATGTCAATAAAAAATAACCATAATAGTAATAACTGTTTTTTCTAAAGCGCTTTACCAGTTATAATGTTTCAAATCGCGTACAATATTAATATTGCCCCGGTCATTAAATTCAATCACTATTCCACACATTAATGTGCCCAGTCTCTACTCCCTGTGGAGCAATCCATTTTACATTTGTATCCTATCGGTCACTTATTTAAAACATGGATGGAGAGGAGCAATGTATATACAGTGTCTTGCTCAAGGATATAACTTCCGTGCCGGAGTTCGAACCAACGACCTTCGCATTCCCAGTCAAGTGATTAAGCAACCCGACTTCGACACCTCTACAAATCAAACGTTATATTTACATTAGATTTCAGATGAATAAAGACTTAATCAATCTACAAAAACAATCACGAAAGTCCATTATGAAAGAGCTTCATCAGGATGGTTGTGATAATGATTTTAGAGTTCTTGTATCACATCCAAAAGGAAGTGTTACCTGTAACAGATCACGCGGCCTGGGAAAATCACGTTATAGTCTGGGATGGCACGCGCCTCGTAGCGACGGAGAACCAAGATAGGGCCAGTAGGATCCAGGAAGCTATCTGGATCAAACATTCGACTGAGAACATGAACCATGACTGACGGGGCGCATACCAGCTGTCTGACATAATGCATATTGCTCCGTTTAGTCTCATTTCACAACGCCCCCTATCGTCGGAGTCAGCAGCCTAACATGCCTTAGCCTAGGGACGTTTTTTTTTTTAATCGTTAAAAATTCATTTTTTGTTTAAACGAAAAGCACATCCACCCCGACGTACGTTATCACTAGCTCTTTCATTGGACCCCTCATGTCTCATTGACTTTTGAAAGTTCACCCACCGTAATTTTTCAAAATAGGTTGCAAGCTCGCCATTGCCTATAATACACATGTGAAACAAGTCGAACTTTGGACTCAGTCTGCAAGCGATTATAAGATTATAGGTCAAGCACACGAAGGATAAGAAGCATGAATTATCAATTATCACTTCTGCTATGTTCATTATGTCCATTTCATCCAACCCCCCACCGTAATTTTTCCATGTAGTAAAAGCAAACATTTTGCCGAGTTTAGCCAAAACATGAATATTCATGAACGGTCAGACAATACAGCCTTTTAGTACGTAACGTATAGTGAATGGGAATGGGCGATGATCCGTCCAGGAGGTAGAGGTCAGTAGTTTGTGCTGGCAATGTTCACGCGAGCGAACATGAGACAATCAGAGCAATATTAGTACGACGCAGTAATCGCCAACACGACAACCACTGGCGATCGGAAATTGGCGGTTTATCTCAGTCTGCCGATTCGCGTCTGTGGAAGATGTCTCAACTCTAGACATCGAAACCGTGACAGGTAAATTTTCCTTTTGAATGTGATAAAAGAACTCTAATTTTTTTTAATGAAAATCCACTTGTTTTGTCAATACGTACCTAAAATAAAACTTTTGATTTCAATATAAAAAAAATTCCTCCGAAAAATTAAACTGCGTTCGTCACCAATGTGACCTGAATTGACCTTTCTGACGTAATTGGCAAACAAACTACTGTTGGTCAGAATATAATACAAAATATAATCTCTAATATTTGGCAGAGAATGACTGTAACGTATCCTTCATATTGAATAATTGTTAATCGCATTCGAACATGTACCAGTATATACAAAATGCGCTATATAAATACATTATTATAAATAGTGGTAGTAGTACTTGTAGTACAGTGTAGTAGTAGAAATAGTACAGTGTAGCAGTAGTAGTAGTAGTATTAGTAGTAGTAGTAGTAGTAGTATTAGTAGTAGTAGTAGTATTAGTAGTAGTAGTAGCAGCAGCAGTAGTAGTAGTAGTAGTATATACATGAAACAGCGAGGGGAATTTCTCGATTAATTCCAATGAAACCGCTCGCGAAGAGTCTATACTAGACCGAATCGTAGTACGAGTCGGGTACCTAGCAGTGCAGTGCAGTGTATTATAAAGGGAATTGTACTTAACATGTAGATCTAGAGAAGGAAATGAAGAAAGACATCACAAGGAAAACAGGAAAACAAAATATATAGATCTCTCATGCAATAAACAGAGACGGCAGAATGATATTATATGCGACACCATGGCACAGAGAGCGTGAACATTAGCATGCCCTCTGCCACGTACTAACAAGTACATCGACAACACAAGTCATTTCAGTACATAAACACTGCGCTGCACACGTACTACAGACTAGACTCTCCGCGAGCGGTTTCATTGGAATTAATCGAGCTTTTCCCCTCGCTGCCGTGTAAATAAAAAATACGCCCCCGGGACAGCATGCGTGTTCCCAAAATCTCCGGTAAAACAAGAGGTACTTGTTTCACGCGACAAAGTCCGGCCCGCCATTGACTTTCACACCGGAGATAGGGGTGCTTTAAAAAAGAGGGAACATGCATGCGCATACCCTACATAACACTGAGTGGGAGGGGGTGGGAGGGGGGCAGATGTGTCAACCATACATCAATATTTTTGCAGAATGATTCAGGAAAAAAAAAGGCTTTTTCTATTACTGCAAATGTATTCCTCGCTGACTTTCACATCTTACCACTTCCATCGAACATCTACATTCTGGTTTAAAGGAAGATCCACCCTGATAATAAGATGGTTTTAATTAATTTAAAGCACAACAATGATAGGAACAGTTGTGAAAGTCAGAGCTATGCATTTGGGAAGATGCGATCAATCAAACACAAATTGTTTCCGGACATTCAATTCCATGAACTTTAATTTTCTTCGTTCCTGACGACGGAATAGATTCCCCCCATACAGGAATTGAATAGAAACATATTTGCATTAATCTCTATATTGGGTGCATATTTTCATCGGACATTTTCTCGTTGAAAAATAATAATGTATGTTTTTTGTTTATAGTACAGAGAAAACGGGAGGGGAGCTCACAAAATACTTCGATCACAGAGTAGCCTATTTGTGTTTGATTGATTGCAACTAAAACAATTCAGCCGTTCGTTATTTTAATCGGAATTTCCTCAAACTGATCTGCTCTTCTAAATTATTTATTTGTATTAAAGCCAAGTTAATATCAGTGTGGACTTCACTTTTAATAGTAGCACGGTTGAATACTTCATTCCTGGGCTTGAGGGTGACGTACTGGTTGCCTGTCGTGGCAGCACGTTCCATGTGATTCGGAATCGAATATAAGTGCAACGTGCTTCTGTACATTACATATCATACAATTGCTTTCAGGGGTTCATTCTCATTGAGGGGAGTTCATAGCCGTGTCACAAGCTCAAATAAGTTTAACTCCGTTTCTTCCATCCTTTCGACATCAACTTAATGAATTTTCTCTGGCAAGTTAGTTTTGCACAGTCACGATGTAGAAGTAGTTCCTTTCCCCACATTTAGCACACGCTTCACCAAATTGCAGAGCATTTTCTGACCATCTTTTCATGCTGTTTTTCACAGTACCTGTAGCGTTTCAACATCTTTGGTGGTGACTTTGACATCTGTTAATATCTGACCTTTGTCCCTTTAGATGCATGTACCTCTAGGTTTCTCTGCATGAACCAACAAAACTATAATGCTTTAGTCAAATCATTTTAAATTTTGATCGACTTACCCATTCATTTAGATGCTATAGCACAATAAGTATTTCAATAAGTGAATACGTAGATAAATAAATGAAATAATCAATTCATATATAGATATATTATTAGATAAATCAATACATGAGTAAATAAATATGAATACAATTGATTACATAAAACAACAAATAAATTTAATCATAAATCAAATCGTTATGGTTCAATTGTTAATACCAAGTACTTCGAATCTCATAGCCGCTTCTCTAAATATTGTTAAAGGATGAAGCGTGACGTATCGTGCGGTTACTGGCTCAGGAAACAGTATGGTCACATTTGAGGCAGCATCATAATTTCCTGCATATGTCTGAATAAGAACGAAAGCGATTGAGAATGTTAATTTCTTATAATAATAATTTAAACAATAATAATAGTAATAATGATAATAATCGAAATGTTTGTATTAACCAAGAAAAGCCTCACCAGTATCACTGCTGCTATTCCCAAGGGCCCTGCAATTCATATAACCCCTGGAAACTTCCAGGTACCCATTAACACCTGAGTGGAAGATGGCAAATGTTGATTAATGTCTTGCCTTGAATCCATTGGTATAACCCTTCCATGAGAAGCGCAATTCGGGCACAGAGATTTCATTGCCAAGGCACATAACTAATTGGCTTTATTGGAACTATTTATATTGTTTTGTTTAATCCTTTAATTTTGCATACTAGGAAATTCATCCTTTTGTATGTAGAGATATAATTATGTAGATATGGGGAAATAATTGCATGCAAAAACAATACAGAAATTTGACAAATACATAAGTAATAAAAGACCATGAATAAAAACAAAATAAGATGAACAAAACATTTTCTGGAAGCGCGAAAATGAAACTCACTTTGCGTACTCCACACTGCTCTTCCAGAGCATAGGTCCAATTTGTATTGTCACTTGAGTAGGAGATTTGGAATGACGTAATCCTTTGGTTGAATATGGACCGTTCCTGTGTGATAACACCAGTTACCAGAGTATCCTCACCGAGATCAACCTTTTGGGTGATTTTAACGATGACAAAAAGAAAATATATTAATATATCCGATGGCAGATAGCGATAGCGGGGTTTTCTATTGAAGGTTTGCCCTTTAATGTTGTATTTAGGGTAGGCCTGAAGAAAGAAATCTTGTTTTCGTTGTAGGTTGGGCCTGACCAGCCCTTAAACTTTTTTATTTATTACAAACATAATTGTTTCTCGAAAATAATATCGCTAGTGGTATTCGTTTGTCTCGCAATGTGGTCAATAAGGAATCTAAAAGATCACGACGTTTCGTATGCTACTGCGATACTTCGTCAGGTGATAAAAACTATTGTAAGCAAGGGTCTTTTATACTTTACGGGAGGACCGGCGGAGCACCGTATGCGTCGACCAATAGGCCTGGTGCATCAGGTATAAAAGACCCTTGCTTACAATAGTTTTTATCACCTGACGAAGTATCGCAGTAGCATACGAAACGTCGTGATCTTTTAGATTCCTTATTGACCACATTGCGAGACAAACAAATATCACTAGCGATATTATTTTCGATACTATATCCGCAATGAGTAATATATTTAGCATTATAATTGTTTCTATTAATACCTCTATTTGTAACATCGGTATTTGTACATACACATATATCTATTATTTTGTAGCATACGTCATTGTACCTTATAAAATAACTATCTTAGTGAGGAGTGCTGTCAGGGTTTTGGGTGTCTACAGACTTGACATTTTCCAGGTGTGCTTATTTTCTATGTACGACTTTATGTGATAATATTGATTTGAATTTATTTATTCACCACCATTGAAAACATTGAAACAAAATAAATATAAATTTACAATGACAATGCCAATATAACATAAACATGACATGAATTAAATAAGATCTACATTTGCCACTCTCCACCCAGGTGTTAAATGGGTACCCGGTAGGATGCAAAAGCTAATGTGATTAGCAAGTGTGCGCTTGTAAAAATGACGCCTGGCTGGAATGCTCCCAGGGGAGTGGAGAATGTGCATACATTGTGTGCAGGTAAGCCTGAATCCGATGATCGGGGTAATGATATTATATCTGTAAAGCGCTTTGATAAGGCCTTCCTGAAAAAGCGCCATATAAGAAATAGTAATTATTATTATTATTATAAGTAAATTTAGTGTCAAACAATAAATGGCTATTTACAACGAGTTTGTGATCGATGGTAAAAAAGAGTCAAAGAAAACACAGGCGCTAGTCGAGCCTGACTTTTATTAAACAATACATGTTAAACTTAATGAGTGATGATGTATGGACAATCAAATCAAGTCAAAATCAAGATGATGACGATGATGATGATCATGATAGTAATATTTAAGAAATAATAATAATTATAATAATAATGGTGAAAACAAAGAAGAAACAATACCAGGCTGCTCTGGTAGAGCTACCAATCGTATTTATTTTTTATTATCACTTTTAATATTATTATTATCAACATATCATTATCATTAACATTATTGTTGTCACTGTTATTATTCTTTTTATTCATATTATATTACCATTAATATTATATGATATACACTGTTGGTCATTAAGGTAGAATAATTATTGTTACCCCAATTTATGGAATGATTTTGACAAAGATTTATTCCTATAGATCTAAAAAATAGTATAAATTCTCAGATTGTATTGAATAATAATTTGCGAGTGTTTGGTTTGCGTGACTGCTAAAGCATGTGTGTTCTACTATGCTAATCAACTAGGGGACCTACGTTCTTAATTCATAACTGACAGTAAAGAGGATTAATGCCTCACAAAAGGGCAGTAATAAAGTTGATCGACACTATTGTGATTATGTGGCCTCATAGTAACGAGGCCATTGCTTAGCCACTGAATCATGACTGTACGTAGCGGGGATTAGGGTACGGGGGCGCCACCACAAATATTTAAAAAGAAATGGCTATGAATTATCAATAATTAATTGCATTTTCTCCCGATCCCCAACAGGACAAATTCTTCTGTAGGGCCATGCATTATGGTTAAGGGCTTTGCCACACAGAGTATTGTTATCTGTTGGGGATCTGGGCAAAATGCAATGAATTATTGATAATTTATTGCATTTTCTTTGTTTCAGTTTATTGGGGCGAGAACTGAAATATCTATCATCTACCAGTATACTGGTTCGAGGGACGGTAAATGTATTACTAGTGGCTGATCGTGTGTTTCACATGGATGTGTGCACATGGAGTAGATCACCTGACTAATATATTATATCCCCCTTTCGAATGTTTTCCTTTTTTCTGGTTGTTTTGTTTTTAAATTTAAGCTTGATTCACCATGGACTGATTAAACAGTTAAGTTTAGACGATACATTCTTTTAAAGATTTCTTCCTGTGAATGCATAAGTCCCCTGCCCGATTCTGACAATGATAGGTCTTGATTGAGATCAAACACGACACAAACGTCCGTCCGACCATAACGTTTACAACAACCATCCCAAAGATAACTCCATTGTCACGATCACTCAACAGTTTCAAGCTTGGGTTCTCATTAAAATGATGGACACTGATTCATCAGTACTTCCGCGTTGTTATTATCCAAATGATGAATACAAGCGGAGATAACCTCACTCAATTTTATAATGCGCATGCTTGAAGCTGATCCTCGTTTTTTGGTTTTTGTTAGTCGGAGAGTCTATACGAATATAGAAAGCATCGAACAAAAAAAGAATAGTACATGACCCTCAGGCGCGTTGGAAACGTGCTCAAATGTCGAAACAAACATGGCGGAGGTTCATGTATACACATGAAATAAATCATATTTTATTATGTTATTCTCTATTTTATTCATACCTCTAATCAGTTGGCCCATTTAAAGCCAGGCAAACCCTTTTACATATTTTTCTTCTGGTAATCTTCAAAGGGCTATGCAGCTTAACACGAAGAGAAGGTTGATATTCGTACATTCTAGCTGTACATAATTTATTCTTGATATGGGTATACTTTAATTACCTTTATCCACATATTGTTGTCTCCAACGGCGGCGATCCATGCACCGGCGGATACCCATCTACCGGACTCCTTTGGAACGGCAACTTCATTCAGCCTTCCTCTGTAAGCTTCATGGCCGGTATCAAAGATCGATGACGAGGTCAGACTAGAGTCTGGTATCCGACCATCTTCCACGCCAAGTCCCTCGCCGAGGACAGGGGGAGTGCAACCAAGTTCCGCATCGAGGTTCAGCGACGCTGCAAAAAACAAAAAACAAAACCTAACTGACCTTTTAACAAACATTCTTATATTTCCTACTTATTTGCAAGGCAAGGTTGTCCTTTCAATATATTTTTCTTAAATGTAATCTGGAAATCTACCTGTCTACAAACAAAAGTATGTATTAATAAAAACAAACGAGCAATAACTACAAAACAACAACAACACATGGATAACATAGAGAATTGGGATTGGTACAAATCTTATAATTATTAGTTATCATGATTATGAAAAAACAGGTATGTTGATTTTTTACTTGTTAATGAAATACCTGTTATATAGGTACACATGAGTTACTTTTAGCAATAATTTCCTGTAGTGCTTGAGCATGAATGTCTATGGTGAGATTTAATCACTTAAAATATTCATATTCTAACAGATGAAGGCCGGCCTGTCCCGCAACATCTCGTAACCCAAACGAGAATTCCCAATTGAGGGAAAAGAAAATAATTAATCCTTAAGGGTGACCTTTTGGTAATTGCCGATGAAATATAATTAATCTTTGGATACGCGCTTGACGGAATGTGATCAAATTATCACCGTATTCGTTGAAATCCTAAATTAATGAAACCCTACCACCACACAAGGGGCCCACTATTGGATAACGTCGGGAAGCTTTTATCTGCTCTCAAGTAGTATTCGCTTAAGACGGACAAGGTGCCACCATCAAGGGTAATTCGCCGGCCCACCTGGACATTTCTTGAGCTTGCTCTCGCGCTTGGAGAGCCTTCGGGAAAGGGCGATTTATGACGGATGAGTTAAACCCATCGCACGCTATGCGATTTGACTACTACCTTATCGTGGAGGTATTTGTAACAACATTCGATAGGAAAAATTCGAGCATGTACTTAATCTGAATGATCGAGGATCCGAGTAGTCATATGAATTAACAAATCTAAATTTCGAAGGTTTTGAAACTTTATTTAGAACAAGCTAAATCGGCTCAGACTCGTAGTGACGTCAGGTCAGTAGTGCGTTTGTCTACGATTTGAAACCGATTGGGCTTTTATTCTGACTAGAACTTAGAAGAATCAAATGCACTACGTGTGAATAATGTTCAATTTTTAGGTATTACAGTCAACGAATTTTTCTCATGGAAACCGCATATTAGTAGTATCTGTACTAAAGTATTAAGATGTATAGGAATCATATCAAGGCTTAAATTTATATTACCACAAAACATACTCGACACTTTGTATTATAGTTTAATCTTGCCTCACCTAACATACTGTAACTCAGTATGGGGGCATACTTTCAAAAGCCATCTTTCTAGATTAATAATAATTCAGAAAAAAGCAATTAGACTTATTACATCATCCCCATATTATTGTCCGAGTATGCCATTATTTAAGAAAATGAATATTTTACCTCTGAATTAATTTATATGAACTTTCTTATTTTTATGTATAAATACCAGTCTAGATTTTTACCAAAAATATTTGAAAATAATTATGTTTACCCATAATTCGTCTGTACATAATTACAACACTCGTCAATGTAAACTATTTCATCAACCTAAGGTTTCCACTTCTATGGCCTCAAACTCATTCCGTGTAAAATATATTAAATTGGGGAACAGCCTTGATCACAGTATTCAGCAAAGCTCAACTCTTTCAAAATTCAAATTGTCTATAAAAAGATTATATCTCACCAATATTTATACGTGCTAATTAATTCGAATTTTCTTATGAGCTCTCTCCACTCCGACAATCTTCTCTTTCTCTTTTCTTTTCACCATGCCTACTTATTCTAATTATTTTCTTATGTAATACTGACCCCCCTCTCTCTCTCTCTGTCAAGATTCAAGATTCAAGATTCAAGATTATTTTATTGGTCCATGCATGCAAACATTACATAGAAATTTTGCTTCCAATGGCTTTTTTTTACAGTGAAAATACAAATGATAGAAAATACAATATAACATTTAACAATAGAAAACTATGAACATAAATATGGATAATTATTTATAGTGTGCATGTGCCCCTCAATTTCTTATTTCCTACATTTAACATGCGTCATAAATTAAAATGTCTCATAATATAATATTTTATTTCTCGTCAGCTCCCCCCCCCCCCCATCCGCTAGCTCCCGATCCACAGATGGTTTTGGATTTGCAGAAAATAACAGGAATAAATACATTAACATTCATATTTCATGATTATAAATGCGAGATATAATTACGGCAACACTTCTACAGTAGAATGAACTCTTAACGATTGAAAAAATCAAGTTAACAGTTTACCGGCACAAACGTATGAATAACATGCGTCATAATTTAGAATGTCTCATAATATGATATTTCATTAAAATGTCTCCTTATATATTTCCCGTCAGCTCCCCCCCCCCCCCCCCCCCCCCATCCACTAGCTCCCGATCCACATATGCTTATGGATCTTGCAGAAAAAATGAAGTTAACAATAACCGGCACAATCGTATGAATAACATGCGTCATACATTAACATGTCTCATAATATGATATTTCATTTCCCGTCAGCTCATCCCCCCCCCCCCACCAATCCGCTAGCTCCCGATCCACGGTCTCCAGCTATCCGTTTGATTGCACTTTAATAGCAGCTATTGAAGTGCAATCAAACGGACAGCTTTCAAAATCAGCAATAACAAATTCAAATCCAGTAGGAAATATATAATTATAAGGATAGGTATAGGTAGCCTAATGTATACAGTTATCGCGTCACAGTTGAATTATACACATGTATGGAATTAGGGATGAATGAATTACGAGAACGTGAAAGGCGAGTACGGGGAGGGCACAGTCTTATTCCAGAACGGTTGAACCTGAAACACTCATTGAGAGGATGAGTATTGTCTGTCATTATAACTTTAACTTTTGCAAGTAAGCGTTTTTCATAAAGTGCTGGAACAGGGGGCAGATCTGATCCTATAACCCTCTGTACGACTCTTCGAGTTCGATCTACTCTTCCCTTTTGCTCGTTTGACATGTTACCAAAAGTGCAGATCAGATTGAATGTCATTACTTTTTTTTCATGGTCAGTTTTTATTATTTTCTCTTTTGAAACAAATTATAATCATAGTACAAATTACAATCATCATATGTAACGCTCACTGCAAATGTAATGACATTATAAATCAGTATAAATTTTTGTCTTACAAACGGCTTCAAAGGAAACTTACATAGTTAGTTCCTTTACATCATATTCGACACAAAAATTCATATTTTCAAAGAAAACATATGCAGTTGTATAATCCAATTTTTTTTTGTTTTAACAATGTAGCAACTTATACTTCTTTTATACTGTTGTCCTGAGAGAAAAGTTTTCTCTTTTTGTTAACCCTACCCTACCCGACCTCTCCCTTATCCCCCTCCCTGCCCCCCCCCCCCCCCCCTCTTAACTGGTGGACGACTGGCTCTGGGTTCCAATTGTTTGTCTAATACTCAGGTTTTCCCATTTAGAAAAATGAATAGTGAGAGTTCCCCTAATTGTTGCCAATTTCCTTTCTTCTACTTTATCCCCTACTATACTATTCTTTATTTCATTAAAAGAGGGTGGTTTTTGAAGTTCTCTATTTCTATAAATCAGATATTTAACAAGAATTAAAACATGATTCATTAATTGATATTTTCCTTTGTTTCTCTCCTCTTTCCCATACAGAATTTCCTCCAAACTACAGTTATGTATTTCAAAGTCTAAAAATCTCGTGCACATTCCCCACACATTACGCTTTGGATGATCGATTGGTAGAAGAGCTTCAGGATGGTTCTATCGATGTGAAAGCTCTTTAGTTTCCGTAAGAAAAACATCCTTGTATTCGTTTTCTTTTGAACAGACAGACAGTTTTGCTTCCAAGAAAGCTTATCATCAATGATTGTTCCCAGGTGTGTGCAGGGGCGTCGCTAGACCTTTTTCAGTGGGGGGGGTGTAGAGGCCAACGATTACCGACAAAATAGCCACCAATTACCGACAAAATTAAATGTCCAATATCTAAAAATTCAACCCTATAAACCTGGGGCCGAAGGCTAAATTGTTTTTCCTATGGACTATCTATAGTACTTGCATAATTATATGCGCAAAATTGTCATTTTCCTCGACGACATAAATTTACGAATTATTTCTTCAATTTAGTCAACATCATAGCTATATATTTTAATGCAGGCGCGTAGCTAGGATCTTATTTTAGGGAGGGGCGGTAGTGAGTAAGAGAATCACTTAAAAGCGCGCTCATTAGGGAGGTGTGGGTGATGGGCCTCCCGCGCGAAGCGCGGAAGCTTAGACGTTTCCTTAAATTATTAGGAAAAGATGACGATTAATAATTGTACCGTTTTCGACTATTAATCCTTGGATGAAGGAAGTCCCCCCCCCCCTCATCACGCGCGAAGCGCGAAAGATTTGACGTTTCATTAAATTATTATCAAAAGAAGACAATTTGCTGTACCGTTCTCGACTGTTTATCCTTGTCTGAATTCAGTTCCCCCCTCCCGCGAAGCGCGAAAATTTTGACGTTTCCTCATATTATTAGAGAAAGAACAGATTCGTTGTACCGTTTTCGACTCTAAATAAGCCCTATTAATTTTGTCTGAATTCAGTTTTCCCCCCTCGCGCGAAGCGCGGAAGCTTTGACGTTTCCTTAAATTATTAGAGAAAGAAGACGATTCGTTGTACCGTTCTCGACTCGTCTAAATGAAGTTTTCGCCTTCCGCGCGAAGCGCGGAATTTCGGGCGTTTCATCACAATATAGAGAAAGGAAGACGATTCATCGTACCGTTTTCGACTCTTATTAAGCCCTCATCTGAATTCAGTTTCCCCCTCTCGGGCGAAGCGCGGAAGCTTTGACGTTTCCTTAAATTATTAGAGAAAGAAGAAGATTCGTTGTACCGTTCTCGACTCGTCTAAATGAAATTTTCCCTTTCCGCGCGAAGCGCGGAATTTTTGGCGTTTCATCACAATATAGAGAAAGGAAGACGATTCATCGTACCGTTTTCGACTTTTATTAAGCCCTATTCATCTGAATTCAGTTTCCCCCTCTCGCGCGAAGCGCAAACGCTTTGACGTTTCCTCAAATTATTAGAGAAAGAACACGATTCGTTGTACCGTTTTCGACTCTAAAAAAGCCCTATTAATTTCGTCTGAATTCAGTTTCCCCCTCTCGCGCAAAGCGCGGAAGCTTTGACGTTTCCTTCGTTGTACCGTTCTCGACTCGTCTAAATGAAGTTTTCCCCTTCCGCGCGAAGCGCGAAAATTTTTGCGTTTCATCACAATATAGAGAAAGGAAGACGATTCCTCGTACCGTTTTCGAATCTTATTAAGCCCTATTCATCTGAATTCAGTTTCCCCCTCTCGCGCTAAAGCTTTGACGTTTCCTCAAATTATTAGAGAAAGAACACGATTCGTTGTATCGTTTTCTACTTTTAATAAGCCCTATTTGTCTTAATTCAGTTTCCCATTCTCGCGCGAAGCGCGGAAGCTTTGACGTTTCCTTTAATTATTAGAGAAAGAAGACGATTCGTTGTACCGTTCTCGACTCGTCTAAATGAAGTTTTCCTCTTCCGCGCGAAGCGCGGAATTTTTGGCGGTTCATCACAATATAGAGAAAGGAAGACGATTCCTCGTACCGTTTTCGAATCTTATTAAGCCCTATTCATCTGAATTCAGTTTCCCCCCTCTCGCGCGAAGCGCGAAAGCTTTGACGTTTCCTCAAATCATTAGAGAAAGAACACGATCCGTTGTACCGTTTTCTACTTTTAATAAGCCCTATTTGTCTTAATTCAGTTTCTCATTCTCGCGCGAAGCGCGGAAGCTTTGACGTTTCCTTAAATTATTAGAGAAGGAAGACGATTTGTCGTACCGTTGTTGACTCTTAAACCTTGTTTGAATTTAGTTTCCCCGACAATTTTAAACCCTCTGATTTCTTTAGCTGATATGATAGGAAAGTGAGACTTCGAGAAAATACAAGTATTGTAGTTGTAGTCACTCTCGAAATCGTCACAGCGGATAAAAAGTCACAGTTCGTAGGGAAAAAAAACTTGTCGGCCGACCGACAATATACATCTCACCGACTTCAAACTTCTGGATTGATATAGTACACGAGGATCGAGCAAGAATACCGACACAGCTGACCCGACACAGAAACATATTTATCCGTGTCTTTCTCGCTGCCTCGACGAGACGACTCCACCCAACAACTTTCTTCTCTCTTTTACTCCCACTCCTCCTCTCTCAGACTCTTACCTCCCCTCTCTCTCCTCTCTTTCATCCCCCATTTCTTTTGTTTCCCTTTCACTCTTTTTTCTTTCTTTTTTCTTTTCTTTCTTGTCTTTCTTTTCCTTTCTTTCCTTTCCTCCCTCTTTTTCTTTTTTCTCTTTCTTTCTTCTCTTTTCTTTCCTTTCTTTTCCTTTCTTTCCTTTCTTTTCCTTTCTTTCTTTTCTTTTCTTTCCCTTTCCCTCTCCTTTTTTCTCTCTCTTTTTTTCCCTCCCCCTTTTCTCTTTTTCCCGACGGCAGCGCAATTTTACCGACAATATCCTGACAGGTGGGGGGGTGTCGCACCCCCACACCCCCCCCCCCCCCCTTTGGCGACGCCCCTGTGTGTGTACTCATGTACCTGCTCAATGACGTCTCCATGAATACGGAGTGGCTCATGTATTGTATTGCCTTTCCGGAAGTCAACGATAATTTCTTTGGTTTTACTGGTATTCAGTGATAGGTAATGGTTGTCACACCAAAGGACAAAGTCTTCAACTTGGGAGATGTATTCATGAGGGTCATTGAACAGGTAGCCTGTTATCACAGTATCATCGGCATATTTAACTAAACTGCAAGAGGATTTGGTGCTCGTGCAATTACTTGTGTACAACGAGAAAAGAACGGGAGATAAAACGCAACCTTGGGGAGCACCAATGTGGGTCGTCATTTCATTTGACTGATGATTCCCAGCTTTGACTGACTGGATTCTTGAACTGAGGAAATTTTGGATACATAGAACAAGTCTCGGATTTACATTCATATCAATTAAGATTCGTACCAGACAATGAGGAGCGATCGTGTTGAACGCACTCGAGAAGTCCGCAAAAAGTGAACGAGTGTACGATTTAGCACGATCAAGATGCTCATATATCTTGTGGAGAAAAACAAGGGTAGCATCTTCAACACTTCTATTTGGCAGATATGCAAATTGATATGGATCTATTTGACCCTGTGATTCTTTTAACAATTCGACGAGAAAGAGCCTTTCAAAGCTTTTCATGATGTTTGATGTTAACGCCACCGGCCGGAAATCATTTGGTTCCTGATCTTTGTTTTTCTTAGGGATAGGTATAATTGTGGAAGTCTTCCACAGTTTGGGGATAACCCCTGTATCCAAGCACATTTGAAAGATACGACATAACAATGGAGCTAACTGTTGGTTACAGCACTTCAGTAGTCTGTTACAAATGCCATCTGGGCCGGTTGCTTTGTTTACCTTTACCTTTCCTAGTACCTTTCTGACATTCTCCTCAGTTACACATATTCTATTACTACCACCATCAATCTGTGAAATTAAGTATTCTAAGTGACCTTTCAATTCACTGTTTTCCTTACGAAAGTCATGTACTTCGAATCTACCATAAAAACGATTAAGTTCATCAACAAAGTCTGCAGAAAAGTCAACTGGCTTTTTCTTGCCTTTGTATCCCGTAATAGATTCCATCGCGCGCCATGCTGCCTGAGTGTTGTTCTGCGAAAAGTTACGTTCAAGTTTGCGTTTATAAGCCAATTTACAAGACTTAATCTCTCGGTCAATCCGTGTTTGAACTTCTTTAAGCTGACTTCGATCGCCGTTCCCGAACACCTCCCTTTTTTCCCGCAGCAGCTTCTTCAGCGAACTCCTGACCCATGGTTTATCATTAGCATAAACTCTTTGTTCCTTCACGGGTATTATTGTCTCAGCACAGTATCGAATGTACTCAACCGACTGATCCATTGTGTTGTGCGATTCGAAGAACAGATTCCAATCCGTTGATTCATAACATCCCCTAAGTTCATCTATTGCTTCCTCGGTCCAGCACTGACGAACTTTTGTTGCCGGCTTATTTCTTTTGAGCTTCTGTTTATACGACGGCGTTAGTAAGACATTGTTGTGATCGGATGCACCGAGCTGTGCACATGCCTTTGTTGTGTATGCCCTGGGAACATTTCCATAGCAACGATCTAGAGTCGCATCATTACGCGTGGGTTGCGTAACGTACTGATCAAAAGTAGGTAAAACAGTTTCAAGTGTGCACTGATTAAAATCCCCGATGACAAATTTCGGGCTATCAGGCGAAATAGCTTCCAAACGGTTTATCCTATTAGCAACTACCAGACTAGCCTCCCTCACGTCTGCCCCAGGATGGATATAGACAACCATCACAAATAGCTGGCTAAATTTTCTCGGCAGATAGAAAGGGCGAAGTCCGACAATCATAAATTCAATATTTGGGGTACACAGTTTTTCCTTGATTGTCCAGTCATTACACCATTGCTTATTGGTCTCTTTCTCCTTCTCTCTATATATTCCTTCCCTATGATATTTTGGCTCGGTGTAAAAATGTCAGAGGAAAAAATGTCAGAGGTAAAAATGTCAGAGGTAAAAATGTCAGAGGAAAAAATGTCAGAGGTAAAAATGTCAGAGGTAAAAATGTCAGAGGTAAAAATGTCAGAGGTAAAAATGTCAGAGGTAAAAATGTCAGAGGTAAAAATGTCAGAGGTAAAAATGTCAGAGGTAAAAACGTCAGAGGTAAAAACGTCAGAGGTAAAAATGTCAGAGGTAAAAATGTCAGAGGTAAAAATGTCAGAGAAAAAAATGTCAGAGGTAAAAATGTCAGAGGTAAAAATGTCAGAGGTAAAAATGTCAGAGGTAAAAATGTCTTCTTCTGGGGCACGATGACCTGGCTGCTCTCCCCCTTCCTCTTATATTATGCTTTTGCTAATACATCCTTCCGAACAGTGGTCAATGACTAGGCAGAGCAGGCAGACTAATGGGACATGGTTTCTACTCCGAGTTTCGCGCCTTGCAAGCAATCATCAGGCAATTGATAGCATTCTTAAACATGATTATCCTACAACCTTGGTACAAATACCCCTAAAATAAGACTTAACTAATAAAATACAATTAGAATTACTCATGAGTAATTCTTATTATATTGTATTCAGGTATTGTATTAGTTAAGTCTTATTTTGAGCGTATTTGTACCAAGGTTGCAGAGGAATCATGTAAGAATGCTATCAGTTGTCTGATGATCGCTTGCAAGGCGTGAAACTCGGAGTAGCAACCATGCATGTCCCATTAGTCTGCCTTATTCAATATTTATATACCGGTATATAATGCTTTTGTAAAAGCAAATGGTACTGGTACACTGAGCAAACTTCTGGGGAAAAAGATTTCTAAAATCGAGAAGTTTGGCCATGTTTTATAGGCTGAGTTGTCGCTCCATGCATGGTGTAATTATTAAATAAAAAGAAAAGTCAGTACAACCCTCAAAATAGGATCAGATATCTATGAACCTTCTCCCCCCCCCCCCCACTTCTTCTTCACTTTTGAAGATTGTTGGACATTTTAACTGCGTGGCAATGACTGCTATTATATGTAATTTCCAATAAATGCATATTTCCGACAATTCCACTTTCTTGTGGGCTTGGTATTTTGATACTCTGAAACAAAGCAGAAAGCCATGTTATCAATGCTAACCCATCACATTCCCGAAGTGCGCGCGTTGCAATAAAATATTGTCGATTACTATTGCGGTATAAAATAGTCTGGGAGAAAATCAATAAGCAGCTTTGTTACTCCGATACAAAGCAGAAAGCCGCCCATGTTACATCAATTAAAGAGAAGGTTGAGTTAAAGGTGAACAATAATTTGTGAGCGTTTGCTATCATTCTTATTATGCAAGTGTGGAAGAACATCAAAGAAAAAAGTTATTCCCTGAAAATCTATTTCAAATGACTTCATATCCCAGATATGACAAGTAAGAGCTTTAAAATGAGGCCCGATTTGAATGACATATGTTTGTGTAGTCCCATATCAATATCTTTCTGTGTACAGTGCTTGTTACTTTACCAAGACTGGGCCAAAGTTTTTATCATTTTGATGACTCCAAAACCTTGCACTACACACCAACACTTACATGTTTATGCTAGATGATCAACCTTTTCTGATTGCTTCCACACCGTTTCTTTCACAATGCAATCGAAAGACCAGAACTCGACTTTATCTTTAAATGCCAACCGCACCATCACATTCCACAGAAGCGCGCGCTTTGCAGAGGTTCGGTTTAAGTTACATCGTTATTGGTTATTTATATAATGATGTGCAAAAAAGTTGATTGTGGATTACTATTGAGGTATAACTAGTCTGGGAGAACAGCAATGGGCATCAATTATTCCCTCGACATGAACGTATAGATATCAAAAAGGACAAACGACATGCGATGGAGGTAGTACGTTGCATCAAATAAGGGTGGAATGAAGGTCATATAATGAGGGGCATATGTACACAAAAGTATTTGAGGGCAAAATGTCCATTCTTTGGAAGTGTGTGAGGCGTACGCGTGGGTGCAAAGGAACCTTAAAAACAGATCTCAATCGGGCCAAACCGCACACAGCCAACCCACACAACCATGACGTTGACCTAGTAGGAGCGGAGATAGCAAAAGCGCGGCAGCAAATGAAGGCACGGGCCTCGACCACCAACGACACGCCCAAACAAATATATACGGATACGGTGAGAAATCTGCCTAGAGAAGTACAGGGAGATCTGCCAAGCCGCACCGTTATCAGAAGGACAATTCTGAATCAACGCAGAGGACCTCTGGAGCCTGCAACTCTAGCAGAATTGAACATGGATCCCGAACAAACGATGACGGATGGGCCCAACCCAACGCAGTTCCTCCTCTACAACGGTCCCCAAGCTCGGAGTAGAATTATTGCGTTCGCCACAGAGGAGTGGATTATTTGGAGGCAATGCGTCGTAGTGACACGCCCTTATAAGGGGTCACACGTGTCGGAGGGTTTAAAATGGGGATGAGCTTCTGAATCGAGACGGTCTTTTACTTTTTGGAGCGGGTTTTTAGTTTTCGGAGCGAGTTTTCACTTTTCGGGCGACTTCTTGTTTTTTCTCATTCTTACTCCACTTCCTTTGCCGCCATGAGGTGCTCAAGCTTTAGCAGAGTTCGGGGCGCCCAGCCTATATATGTAACTTTTCGTGATTCCTCGTGATTATATGTAATTATTTGTACTAAATGCACTACTCACTTTAACACTTGACTTTTGTCGAGAACTTTCATTTCTTCGTTTGGACTTTGCTCGTCTCTGGAACGTTACACGGGCTAGCTAGTTGTAGGCTGCCACCGGCCAAACCGGTCCGAGTCACAAACATTAACACATCACCCAATTCAAAATATCAAAAAATGTTAGACATTCATACATAATATATATGCAAGCCTGATCACAAAAAAAAAATCAAT
Organism: Strongylocentrotus droebachiensis; assembly: GCA_035222895.1. Taxonomy (NCBI): domain Eukaryota; kingdom Metazoa; phylum Echinodermata; class Echinoidea; order Camarodonta; family Strongylocentrotidae; genus Strongylocentrotus; species Strongylocentrotus droebachiensis. The sequence continues at coordinate 36,685 of JAVYIG010011569.1, read as the reverse complement.
TTCAAAATCTATTTTCCACATTGTATTATCCTCAGGACATGTACGAAATACAACACACAGCCATTTATAAAATGGAAGAAAGGAATATAATAGACTAGCCCATGCAGTAGCTGTACGTCTCGACTTTCTGTGTGATAAAAGTGCTGAGATATTATGACGGCACTCATTTTTTTTGCTTGTACCTCTAACATTTTTACCTCTGACATTTTTATCTCTGACATTTTTACCTCTGACATTTTTACCTCTGACATTTTTACCTCTGACATTTTTACCTCTGACATTTTTACCTCTGACATTTTTACCACTGACATTTTTACCTCTGACATTTTTTCCTCTGACATTTTTACCTCTGACATTTTTACCTCTGACATTTTTACCTCTGACATTTTTACCTCTGACATTTTTACCTCTGACATTTTTTCCTCTGACATTTTTACCTCTGACATTTTTACCTCTGACATTTTTACCTCTGACATTTTTACCTCTGACATTTTTACCTCTGACATTTTTACCTATGACATTTTTTCCTCTGACATTTTTTCCTCTGACATTTTTTCCTCTGACATTTTTACCTCTGACATTTTTACCTCTGACATTTTTACCTCTGACATTTTTACCTCTGACATTTTTACCTCTGACATTTTTTCCTCTGACATTTTTACCTCTGACATTTTTACCTGGCACCGATATTTTACTCTATCTCATCTATCTTATCTTCTCTTAACTGTCGGCATATGGATATGTGTGTGTGTATACTAGGGTGTTTGTATGTCTGTGTGTGGATGTCTACCTGTATATGTCTATTTATAGACTAGAAGCTGTTAAGACGATCACAATTTCCTAATTTATATTTAATTTGCTGTTTTATAATTTTCTCAAATGTTTAGATATTTCTCTCACAAAGTTGTTAATTGTATATGGTATACCGGGGCCCTGCCTACAAGCAACCTGCTTATTAATGGTATCCTTCTATGTTTATGTTTATATTGTTATTTTAATACAATGTGTGAAAATGTTATATTTTTTCTTTTTTTTAAAGGTGGAAAATAAATTGAAACTGAAATTGAACTACAATTCCGTTGATACTATTCTTATCATTATTCAGAAGCTAAATTGGGAAGATGATGTTTGTGTAGATTTTCATATATATATAATATGTTGCCATTTTCATCTTCGAAAATCGAATCGCAGGAGGATGGTGTAGTTTGCGGTGGGGCGGTTCTTCTGAAAATGATAGAGGGTCGGTCTTAATAGAACATTGAATTATTTGGGTGATTGATAACACCAGTTACCGACTAACACCAAAATGGTTTCACATTCCCCTATGATAACCCACTGCATTGTTTCTTGGAAATATATGACCAGGACTGGCCATAACATCACATTATGACATAAAAACTTTCCAGCAGAATTGTGTAAGGCTGGCCTTGTGCAACATAACAAATGATATAAACTCTGGTGTTCTGGAATTATCAAAATTTGAAGAAAAAAGGAGAATATTAAACCATGCTGAAAGACACATGCATAGCCCACATTAATGGAGGAATGGGACTGCACACAAGTTTTTCGTCCAGAGTGTTCAAGTTTTGACCATTTCTTGCAGAATGACGAGAGCATTTTAAGAGCAATGCCGTTCAGGAGACAATTCTACTATAATATTCTGTTACACTAACATACAAAGGGAGGGAAAGCTCACGATTTTATTTTCATTTTTTTCAGCACCTATCAATTTTAATAAACCTTCTCTTTCAGTAACAGTCCTACTCTGCACTTACCTATAGCATCAGTTAGAGGTCCATACCCATATAGTTCCATCCTCAAAGAAATTTGACCGTGATTGGTCTTTGGATGGATCCGGAAAGAGCGTCCAACTATCGGCCTATCAAGCGTGTGAGTCACATAGCTATCAGGGTCGTAATTTCCCGGAAAAATCTGTAAAAAGTAAATTGAATGAGAATGACATTAAGTAATATTGGAAAGAAAACTCATCCTTAATGAAGCTCATCGTTAGTTCATAACCCTTTGCGGCCTGTAAATTAATAAAACGCTGAATACACGAATTGTTGTCAAGAAGAGCCAACTACGTATATCAGGGCCTTTTTTTTCCTTCTTCTTTTCCCCCCATTTCTTTATCAAGTCCATATCTAAGTATCCAGAACAATATTGTGTAAAATGGAGAAGAGCTACCTGAGTTCTAACCCTAACCCTAACCCTAACCCAAAACCTCCCTATCAACATGGCTAGCTTAACCAAGGCGTCATTTTTGAGAGTTTTTTTTTCTTGTTTCTTTTACAACTTTGTAAAAAACCTTGTAATTAGTTGCATGTGTTGTAAAAATAATCCTCTGTTGTTTGACATATATAGGCCTATACATATTTATGTATATTGCTATTTTCCCCTTTTTTCTGCCCATTATACTTTTTTTTTGTCACCCATTATTACATAAAACGAGAAATGGGAGATCCTTTGTCCCATGGAACACTTAAGAGGTCACACTGTATATCTCTGATCACAAAGACCACTGATTAATAGCTTTTTTAATTTAATTGAGGAACCGCAGTTTTGGAATTACCTTAATTAATCCAGAGTATACGTTCAAATAATCAGTCCAAGCCGTGTTGTTAAAACTAGACGAAAAAGTGTATGACGTCACCCACTCATCGTAGTTTGTTTTACCCTGAGTCGTTATGGCCGTTACGATATAACTAGACCCAAATTGGACCTTCATCCAAGGGGATGGGTCGGACGAGTCTGGGAGCCAGGTTCTCCAATTGTTCAGGCGGCCAGAACTGCTGCAGTGGATCTCCGAGTGGCAGGAGGATTCAGAAAAAGCCGAATCGAAAAGAGCACCACTTTCAAGGCCGAGTGGTCGACCAGATATATCACACGGCTTTACTGTTGAAAATAAGGTCAATAAATAATTTAAAAAAAAACATATTACGGAGTAGAAAGACAGAGGCCTAGAAGTTCAAATAAAACACGAAAGTGAAAATAATATTTCACACCATACCAAGTCATAAAACCGTCATTATACGCGCGGTTGCAAAAAATGCAACAAGATTATGACATCTTAAAAAGCATTTGACCGTCCTGTAGGTGAGGAATTACATTTTATAAGGATATAAAATCGAACTAAATACTATAGAGATAACATTTCTTTTCTTCAAAATGTACATATTTCTAAATGTTTACAAAAAGATCACATGAAATAGCATCAGTTCCCATATAAGTCAAGCGTACACATTTCGCTTTTGTATTTCGCGACAAATATTTCCACTAAGACAATGTCATGAACCTGTATTTAAAACATCTTTTAATGATAAGATGCAAAATAAATTATTTCGAGGAGGTTTTGAAGTAAATTATGAGTTCCGTACTCTTTCTATTCATATATATTTCAATCATTATGACAAACAATATACCGTAGGAAACACAAGGCATTGTTTTAAAGAAAAAAATAAACCGTGTTTCGGATTCAACTTTATATCTAATTTAGGTTATGCAACGCACATTGAAGATATGAAATTAAATTGATGTGTGTGTAAATTATATTATTTTAATTCTTAACCCCTTTGGTACCAATAATTGATGTTAATTTGAGAGCTTGCGACAAAACGGTCAGGCGCAAGGTGTACGCCAATTGTGCAATGATACTATTCAATGCACTTCTCTCGTAACAATGATTCGTAACAATAAAATCACTTTGAAATATTGTACTCATGAGCTTACATTAATTTATTGAATAATATTTCATGATTTGATTGTTGCACATGGGTATTAATATATTTATGTATCAGATTATACAGTTTCTTTGAATTTGCGTACATTATTTCTAAAAGTGTTTTCTAAATGTTTGTACTTTTATTTGTATTTGAAATCAAACCTCAAGTTTCGTTTGCAATTAAGAAATAATAATAATAAAAGTTGGAAAATGCTGCGTTATTATCATCATCATCATCATTATTATTATTGGTATCACTATTATTATTATTATTACAATTAATAGTATAATATTATCATTATTATAATTATATTTTATCATGATTACTTTTAGTATTACTCACCGGGGCAACACACTATGGAAATAATTTCACTCTCGTTTATCAGACCCACTTTAATCTCACTGTACCAGCAGTCGGTGATGTTTGTGGCATTAGCAGGGCATATCACTGATTCGGCTTCAGCAGGGGCATGAACGGATGAGGACTCGTACAGTGGACCGCTCACCGTCGCAAATACTCCTTGTTCAATAAAGTTGAAGTAAAATGTAGGATACCAGAGAAGTCACAATATTATTTTGAAGAAAATAAATGCAAACCACAACAAAATTATTAACTTAATCGAGTACTACAAAAATGTATATGTGATGACATACAACATATGCAATTATGGTAGGCTCCCGAAAAAAAAGTTTTTAAAACTGGTAAGAATTAGAGGAATCAGACTAAAGAGGGAGAAAATCAACAAGAACATGGAATTTAAATCTCCATCTCGACCAGAATATATTTAGTCTTGATTATAACACCAGTTTTTGACAATTTAAAAATAAGAGTAAATACATCAGTAAATAATTGTGTGGTAATATTTTCACAAAGACTCAAACACCTCCATTGAATCTCAAAATAATTGGAAAACTAAGAAGGAAGTCCACACTTTCAAATACCTTTGGTAAACTAAAGCATCAGATTCGAAAAAAGTTGTCATGAGATAAATGAAAGAATTGTAATGGCGAGGGGTACATTTAATCAAATGAAATCCGTAATAAAAGTATTAGAACATTACCACGAAAACCAAAATCCGTAGCTTTAAGTCATTATATCTGATAAGTTTTTCTCTACTACGGGTGTGAGTATTAGACATAAACAAAGATATTGAGAGAAGATTAAAGGTCACAAAGACCTGGTTGTTGAGAATGATTATGAATAATTCATGACCAGAGAAGATAAGAAATGAAAAGTGTTCAGAAAACCATCACTCATCAACACAATAAGAAAGAGGCAAATGCAATATGTTGGTAACATACAGAGAGGATGATTTAGAAGGGAACAAAACAAAATCATATTTATATTTAACAGGGAAGATTGCTGGAAAGAGAAGCGGGTTAAGAAAACGGCTGTTTATGAATAGCTTATAATAGGAAGAAGTGGAGGGCCATTAAGGTGATAATGATAATGTCTTACCTTCAAACCCTAGATACTGACATGCCAATTGGGATAAGTTCTTGTTCCAATGATCTTGATTCACCAGCACGTACGTGTTAGGACTGGAGCGGGCTGTTAAGGCAAGCGTTCCTTCATTTTTCTTTTCACCAAGAAGTTTTAACGAATTGATGGTTACATCTATATAGTTTACAATGAAAATAAGACGAATATATTATGGGGGAAAAGAGAGAAAACGGAGTCAATTAGTGACCCGGGAAAAACAAGTTTTAAACAAGACTTTACGGCGATGTAAAGTGTCATAGATACGTACTTTTCCCAGCTCTCCCATCAAAACATGAACATCCAAACTGTTTTTGCGTAGGGCGCTAAATTGACCAACTTACATGTATATTTACATCAAAGTCACTAAGTACTCAAACCTTAGTCGTATTAGAACACGTTTTTTGTGTGTGAATGCAATTAGTGAATAGTTAATGAACGATTTGTGATCTACCACTCCTATATTTCTAGGGCCAGCTGCTAAAATGAAAATTCGGACGTCGTAATGTAATTAAATTGAACATTCGTTCCCGTTGGACGAAGCGCAGGGAAATTCAACGAAAAGGATGTCACTATTACGATACGCTACTTCACTGCATGCAAATATAGATTCCAATTAAAGTTCATTTTAATAGCACTTCATACAAAGTATTTCTGGAGTCCCTGTGAAATCCCCCTGGGAACTCTTAAATAAACACAGTTGATGACAATAGCGCAGACATGGAGATCTACACGGTCATATGACCGCATTTGTTGATGAACTTTAAACGATTGTGTTCATCATACCATACAAAACAGTAGATTATTCATAAAACACTTAAACTTGTCAAGTAAGAGTATCCAAGGGAATATTCTTCTTCTTTTCTTCATCAAGGGAGTCAAAATACATGGCGACTATAGACAGGTGACGTTTATATAGGGGTGGCCACTATTAAACTGGTTTGACCGTACTTATTATTTCATATACTTAGCCAATAATTTTCCTCGGATGTTTACCATGATGGTCTTCAAACCAGAGGCAGGAAAATCTTGTATCATGTACACAGATCGCGCCAGCTGATCGCGATGAGGGAGGTGCGGTTGTTATGGTAACCTACCCGGGTGAGGTTTTTGCGGATGGCTGGTTAAGACGGTGTCCATGAGCCAGGCAAAAGCTCATCATGTGTTTTACGATCAGACCCCCCACTGTTTCTCATCGAAATGTCGCTCGGGTGAGATCGAAAAAGTTATATTAGGACGGGGCTTTACTTTTGTAAAAACCATGCTAGTCATATTATCTCGCCATGCTAGGTATCTTCACAGGTACAATCATTTCGATGTTAGACAAGGGTCCCTCCCCCCTTACACAACAAATCATTCACCTCCCTTTGTATTACTTACCTTCTTCACACCTTTCACCACGGTGGCGCTCTAAACAGAGACAAGTAAATCCTGTGTCCGTCTCCTCGCAAGTGTCTCCATTAAGACAAGGGTTTGAGAGACATGCTGGTGACAGAAATAACACAGGGAGAAAAAACATTGATGAGAAAGTGAATAACCCCAAAACAGTGGTGTAAAAACAAGGGACGGGAGAGGTCGTGTCTAATCCAATGGCTAAGAAATAAAAATAAATAAGAAAGCGAGAACTTGAGAGAGAACGGGAAAAAAAAGGGGGGGGGTGACATGAATTGAAACAAATACGCCTGGACAACTAGATCCCCCCAAACAGTAGCCTTGTAAATTCTTATTTCGTTTTCGAGTTAGACCGATGCCCCCCCCCCCCCCTCAACCATCAAATGTGACGGAGGTGTGCCCTAAGTTCCATTTAAGTTGACAAAATAATGCTGACCAGATCTGGGTTTCCGACACAGCCACTTCAGAATGTCTGTAATCAGTCATGCGTCATTTATTGATCATGTTTTTTGTTGGTAACGTGGTGGATCTGCGTGCTCCATAACGCACAGCGGAACGCTTCCGTTCCTGTTTATTCAACAGCAGCCCTGATATATTATGCTGTTTGATTAACTTATATTAACACCTTTTACGTGTGAACGGGGCAATTCTTGTAATACTGCGGTCCGTGAAATTGCGCCTGGTTGGACGCACTTCCAGTCATATGCAGTGCGTCCCAGAAAGAAAAAAATAAACCGAGAGGTATCGATGCTTCATCATAACTTAATCACAATTGTAATTAATAAATGAAACATATTTGTAAAGCTTAGATCCCCATCTTTGTTTCATGTAACTCATATGATTTCACGCATGAGTGATTGAAACAATTTGAGAGGAAACCAACAAATTTTTAGGCGGGCGGTATCTTAATTTCAAAGAGAAAATCACATTTCTAGAAAGTCCATTTTCTACCCTTTTAATAACATGAAATATTAAAATGCGCTTATCTCGAAATTCACTTTTGTCGCTGCGTGGGCTACGAGGCCACTTCGTGAAAACGGTGACGATATGATACCTCAATCAGGAAAAATCAGCCAGGAATATCAAAGTTCTTTTTGTTTAAAGTAGTGCTTGCGTTTCCATAATTTGATCAAACGAATTCGTTTTAACTGACTGCCTGCCGAAGCAAAAACATAGTTGACAAAAGATTTAACTCCGTTTTGTTGACGATTAGCCATGCACAAAGGAAACGAAAGACTTACTCATTTACATATAGGTGGAGAGGGACAAGTATGCCTTGCCAAAGCAAGTTTTAGTGCCAGGCTGAGATTCAAACCCTGTATGGTTGAATTAACCACTATAATTATCACGACACCCCCTATTATTGGATATAAAATTGTAATTATATTGAATAGATGACATTTCTGGTGATACAATGCCTGGTCACGTTGATAGGGCAATCCACCAGTCATAAAAAATGGTTCTTCTCCACTGCCATATAAATATGAATTGAAACAAATGCATTGTTTTGGCTATAGCCTTATTTTTTGGTTAGATGTCGTTTTTACAACGGTTTGAATTTGAATTTGAATTTCATTAGTAAATTTCATTCATATACATGAACATTTTGTTTCACAATACATATATAAAACACTCATATAAGCAAGAAAATCAACAAGTGCTATAGTTTCTCGAGTAATCACAAATTAACAATAAACATTGTAGCTTGTATATACAGTGGTAAATGATATTCCAACAAATAATTATATGACACGTGCCAACCTTCTACCAGGTTTGTAATTCCGATAGTTCGTTTATTCCGGAGGTTTTTTAATCCGTTAGTTTTGTAATTTGGAAGGTTCATATTTCCGAAAATGAAATAGGATTTGTTATTTCGAAAATGAAGTAGAACAGTATATTATTTATCGGAATTATAAACCTTCCTTATAATAAAACTTTTTTATTTCAGAATTACACACATTTTCAGAATAATAAAACCTTTTTCAATTTCGGAGTTATGAACCTTCGGAAAAAAACGAGGCCTCCCCCTTTTTTCGTGCCGCCTCATTTCGGGGATTTTGCATAAAATACTACCTGGTTCGGTGCAATAGTAAAGCCGGACATCATCAGAAATCGGCAGGTCTGCTGGGAGGTTGGATATTAACCAGTCCAAATCGGGTTGCATCGGTTTCGGGATTAATTCTACAGTCTCACCGCTCTCCACAGTGATCGAAGGACATGACATAGTCACATGAGGACAGGCATCATGTACGTCATGTAATGCTACAATGAAAGTGAGTTAAAGAATGAATTCATTGACAAATACATTGATAGATAAACACATATTTAAACGAATTTATAAGTATATAGAAGTAGATGTTACTGAATAAATATATGAATTAATGAATAAACAAATAGATAGATAACATTTAATGTACGTTTGAATGAAATACACTTGATAAACAACCAATACATGAATGATCAACACCTATCATTGGCTGCCAACATTGTTCTCAAAAGCTCATTCACATCGGATAAGGTTACCGAACAAAATGGTCCAATATAACAATGTGTTGTATATGCATTAATATTTAAAGCAATTTATACATAGCAATGGGGTCGAGCACACAAAATCTTTAAATAGATCTTTAATCTGATCCCCACTCAATTTATGTTACTTGTGGTTCCAACTCCTGATTTGACTATGTCTATTTTTTTTATATTTATCATATGCGTTCATACGCAACTTTATGTAATACATACAGTTGCGTATAAACGTATAAAACCATATACTATATGTTTTTATATATTGAGTGAATAATTGAACCGAATTGAACTGAATGAAACATTAATAAATTTTGAGCAGCGGTTTGCTCACATTTTTAACACTTCAACGCTACCTTTGCATCTGGGGTCGAGGAAACCTACAGCACAATATTCCCAACTTATCCCAGGATTGATGGTGTAAAACCAAGCAGTGTCACCATTATCTGTAAATGCTAGTGAGACGCTATCTAACATAGCTTTTAATATCGTAACAATCATCTTGGACCCCAGTCATATCAGATTCAAAAAATCGACATTATTGTTTTCAAAGTGGTACGTAGCTAACATTTGTAAAGTAAAGCACGTGATTACAAATGGTAGTTGGACAAACTCGATATTTTAAATAGCAAAGTTGGGATTCATTAATTATTATTTGAGTTCGAATACGCAAAATTGAAGAAATGTTTTCCATGCTATTGGTTAAATAAAAACTTCAAAAACCAATTTCACATTACTCGAATTTACCTTTTTCTTTTAAATGGCAGAAAGTTTTCAATTTTAAATTTCAACAAATTATTGATTAAAAACGTAGAGGCCTCATAACAAAGCGTATGATATAACAATATTACTCGGATCTCTTATATAACATGATTGGGTCTATTTCATTATATGTATTAACTTTGTTTCTCATCTTGCCTTTCTCTTACTCAATTTCCTTTCCCCTCCCTTTTCTCTTCCTCTCTGTCTTTATTTCGCTCTATTTATTTTTCTCTCTCTGTCTGTGGTTTCTCCATGACCCGGCTTTTTATATATTGCCTCCCTCTATTGTGTTGTACATGCAACAATATTTCATGAAATGTATACATCACAATGGGGTTAAATACACAACATATTTGTATAGATGTTTAATCTGATCCCCACTCAATTTATTTTACACGTGCTTTCAACTGAATTTACTCCAGATTTGTCATATGAGTTCATACGCAATTGTATGTAATCGTTTTTATATATTGAGTGAATAATTGAACTGAATTGAATTGAATTAAACATTAATTTATTTTGAGGAGCGGTTTGCTCACATTTTAAACACTACAACGCTACCTTCGCATCTGGGGTCGAGGAAACCTACAGCAGAATACTCCCATCTTATCCCAGGATTGTTGGTGTAAAACCAAGCAGTGTCAGCATTATCTGTAAATGCTATTGATACGCTACCTATTAAACATAGCTGTTAATATCATAACAATCATCTTGGACCCCATGGAAGAACAATCTTGTCTCCATGGATTGACTGAACTGGGTGTCCTTCCGACTTCATTATTGTCTTCTTCTTTTCTTATTTTTACATTGTATATTATGTTTGTTCTAAATGTCTTTTCATATTTTGTTGTAAATGTTCTAAATAAATCAATTAAATCAAAGTTTGGAGAATGGGTGTATTAAAGCGGACACATGCATATTGCACCATTTTCCTTTATAAATTCAATATGTCATTAAGAACGCGGATTGTATTGCCAGACACACGCCAAGGTTGCTCCTAACATTTACCACAAACTCGTAAAATATATGAAAAGAAAACGATTACATTTTCAGTTCCGAAGTATTGGAATGTACTCCCAACTGAAATCCCTGAATCTATATCATTATTTGTATTCTAACGGAAACTGAAACTTTTCCTTTAAAATTATTATGCATTACAGGCAGAAGCAACAATATAATGCTTCTAGTGTGCTAATAATTAATCTGCAACAACCCTTTGTCTATTTGTCCATCTTTGTGTATGCCTTTTCTCTGAGAGACAATTTCATTTATTCCCCTGCGGCGAATTGCTGTGCCTAAGTAGCCACGGTTCGTTGATTCCTGCTGTATCGGCAGAGAATAATGGCTTGCCTAATGAAGCGGTAGTGTTTGTGTATAGTGTTTGTTCTGGCTGGTGGGGGCAGTGACTTGTTGCAAGGGGATCCGTTTGTCATGTTCGTCATGCGCTCTATATAGGGGGCTCGGAGTGAGGGCTTTAAGTGAATTACCCTCATGGTTTATTTGAAACATCGAACGACTGACATCTCGATCCCGTCAGTTTGACGTGACTACATTATTGTTATTTGTCCGATGTTGTTGTGTTTGTATTTGTTGCCAAAGCATACAGGTAATGCAAATTTATGTAAATGATGAAAGGCTATTGCGTTATTATAATGGAAGTGACTCTAACATTGCCCTTATTTCGGAAATACGAATTAAATTGCTACAATCGACATTATTTGCCTCTTCCCTCTTTTTTAAAGAATAATATAAAACTAGCTACTCCTCGGGGCCTATAAACCAGAGTCATAGCACCCACCAAAGGCCCCTCTATCCACTCTTCTTCTTAGTCCAGTCTTTTAGTTTAATACATTCGAATAAATTCAAATTATGTACCCACCTCCTGGTTTAGTCTATGGTAATAACAACCACGTTCAATTTGACCATTGACTTTGTGAAATCATTGCAAAATATTTAATGCATGTGAAATATGTAACAATAAACTGAAACTGAAATTGTTGACAACTTTAAAAAAGCCAACTTGTCGATGGCCCTCGCTCTGTCGGAGTCCGTAAATTCTGCCGAGCGAAGCGAGCCGCCTCTTGACAAATGAATTTCTTATGTTTTACATTGTTTGGCGAATTTTCCGACCCAACAGAAGTCGGTGAAAATCATCCAATTAGAGAGAGCTACTATGACGTAATATCTACAGCGCTGTGCGAATTTCCTCCGTGAGAGCAGGGACTTGATAGAGAAGGACTGGAATCAAGCCGCTTTCCTTTGACCCCATGCTCCACACCGCCGAAAAGTTATGCGCTAATCTGCAACTGCTGACCAGGTGGTGAGATAAAAGAGCGCATGAATTTCAGGATTTAGAATTCCTACATCAGAAAATGGTATCACAGCAACTGTGCGCTGTCCCTTTCAATGATTTTTCATCCATTGTTGAATGTGTAAAGAGTAGAACAAGCGAACACAAACTTGTGTAATTTCATCCTTTTTTTAATTCAAAAATACAAAAAAAAAACACGCATACACACGCATTAGCAAACTTAATGTTATTGAAGATTGTAAATCATGGATTAAATAACGGGACATTAAAACATGCACAAATTAGCGCATTATCCTAAACTATTGACTTTTTGTCAGGATGTAATTTTTCTTTTACCAAATCTGGCACACAAATTATAGGAAGGACGGAGTTCTGAATTTGGAAATGTGTTTGATGCACTATTCGCAATACAATCCCCATATAAAGTTTTTGATTTACACTGATATTTTGCTGGTAATTTAATATTTTGTAATAAATGTAAAACTGGTGGCTGGCTTCCGAAAGTCCCTGCAGTGGAAGCGCGGTTCGGAGCATGGAACTTCAAAGCCAAGTGGAATGTTACACATCCCATTGTTACGCTTTAGAACTCACGAATGCGTTGAATAAATTACAAGAGTTTCGCCGGCTTGATTCCAGTCCTTCGCTATCAAGTCCCTGGTGAGAGCGAGACTGGCCGCCTAGTCGTAGTCTGCAAGCACAAACCCTGGTTAGTCGTAAAAGAGAGTATGCACTATAAGACTACCATAGGCCATGTACTTTTTTCTGCTCCTGACCTATATTGACACAACCAGTAGGTACCTTCTTCTTCTTCTTGATTTGATTTTGTTTGGCAATCAGTCACAGTTGAATATTTTTGCCACACACTATTTTATGAATTATTTATATATATATACATAATATGTGCAATTTCATGTCATAAATGACTATTTTTAGGATTCTTTCTCTTTCCATCCCCTTTCCTTCTGCTTATTTTCTTTTATCTTCTTTTTTTTTTTTTTTTTTTGGCATTCAGTGAGAAAGTGGTTTACATTTATAGTACGTCCTATGCAGTTATTGTAATGGCCTGTCGAGTGTATATTCAATCTGAAGAGATCTAAGTTCAAACCTATTACTCCTATTCTTAATCTATGGAGAATACTTTCTTCAAATCTGTTCAACTTACATAAATATGGTTGATTTACTGTAGGCAGTATCTGTCTAAAAAAACTATCAGAATTATTCCATCTGTCTTGCCAGAGTTTTGTATACTTGCTGGTAATAATACTCTTTATTTCAGAAAAGGATAATTTATTACAAATTTCAATGTTATTTTGTAAAGCATATTTTGCATAACAATCTGCCATTTCACCAGTAGGTAGCTGGGCTAGGCTTTTCTCAAGGCACAATGATTTTTTGATAAAGTTGTCAAATTAGGGTCTGTGCTTGCAGACTAGCCTAGTTGGGCAATCCCAACACACACACGCACACACACACACACGCACACACGCGATCGCTGCGGTCTAGACATGCATAACTCAGTAGGACATCGGGTCTCATGAATATATAATTCAGATCACTTGTCAAGAGGCCCTCGCTAGCGCTCGGCTTCGCTTTGCCATAATTAGCGAGCTTTCGATTTAGGCACCCGACGTCGGCTACTACGAGGTACTGGAGCGTGGAGACGTTGCGCAGCTCACGTCCGTTCCCTTCGCGGCAGTGCTTTCGATTTTTCACGTCGGTGCTTTCGTCTGTCACGTGACAAATTTTTATAGATCAGGTGATTAAATCAAGTAAAAAATTCTGAATAACATGAGGGTGACAGAAATAGAAAGTTAAAATGATAAAACAAAAAAGAACAAGAATAATAAACAAAGGATAGGAAGAGTAAATAATAAAAACAAGAATAACATAAGAGAAGGTGATAGAAGGAAAAAACAAAGAACAACATAAGAGAATTAGGTGATTGAAGGAGAAACGAAGAATAACATAAGGAGAAACAGAAATTGATAGAATAATAAAACAAAGAATAACATAAGAGAAGGTGATAGAAGGAAGAAACAAAGAATAACATAAGGAAAGATAGGAAGAGGAAGTGATAGAATGATAAAAACAAAGAATAACATAAGAGAAGGTGATAGAAGGAAGAAACAAAGAATAACATAAGGAAAGATAGAAAGAGGAATTGATATAATGATTAAAACAAAGAAAAACAAAAGAGAAGGTGATAGAAGGAAGAAACGAAGAATAACAGAATGAAAGACAGAAAGTGATATAATGATAAAACAAAGAATAACATAAGAGAAGGTGATAGAAGGAAAAAACAAAGAATAACATAAGGAAAGATAGAAAGAGGAAGTGATAGAATGATAAAAACAAAGAATTGCATAAGAGAAGGTGATGGAAGGAAGAAACAAAGAATAACATGAGGAGAGACAGAAAGTGATAGAATGATAAAACAAGGAATAACCTAAGAGAAGGTGACAGAAGGAAGAAACAAAGAATAACATAAGAGAAGGTGATAGAAGGAAGAAACAAAGAATAACATAAGGAAAGATAGAAAGAGGAAGTGATAGAATGATAAAAACAAAGAATAACATAAGAAAAGGTGATAGAAGGAAGAAAAAAAGAATAACATAAGGAAAGATAGGAAGAGGAAGTGATAGAATGATAAAAACAAAGAATAACATAAGAGAAGGTGATAGAAGGAAGAAACAAAGAATAACATAAGGAAAGATAGAAAGAGGAATTGATATAATGATTAAAACAAAGAAAAACAAAAGAGAAGGTGATAGAAGGAAGAAACGAAGAATAACAGAATGAAAGACAGAAAGTGATATAATGATAAAACAAAGAATAACATAAGAGAAGGTGATAGAAGGAAAAAACAAAGAATAACATAAGGAAAGATAGAAAGAGGAAGTGATAGAATGATAAAAACAAAGAATTGCATAAGAGAAGGTGATGGAAGGAAGAAACAAAGAATAACATGAGGAGAGACAGAAAGTGATAGAATGATAAAACAAGGAATAACCTAAGAGAAGGTGACAGAAGGAAGAAACAAAGAATAACATAAGAGAAGGTGATAGAAGGAAGAAACAAAGAATAACATAAGGAAAGATAGAAAGAGGAAGTGATAGAATGATAAAAACAAAGAATAACATAAGAAAAGGTGATAGAAGGAAGAAAAAAGAATAACATAAGGAAAGATAGAAAGAGGAAGTGATAGAATGATAAAAACAAAGAATAACATAAGAGAAGGTGATAGAAGGAAGAAACAAAGAATAACATAAGGAAAGATAGAAAGAGGAATTGATATAATGATTAAAACAAAGAAAAACTAAAGAGAAGGTGATAGAAGGAAAAAACAAAGAATAACATAAGGAGAGACAGAAAGTGATAGAATGATAAAACAAAGAATAACATTAGAGAAGTTGATAGAAGGAAGAAACAAAGAATAACATAAGGAAAGATAGAAAGAGGAAGTGATAGAATGATAACAACAAAGAATAAAATAAGAGAAGGTGATAGACGGAAGAAACAAAGAATAACATAAGGAAAGACAGAAAGAGAAAGTGATATAATGATAAAACAAAGAATAACATAAGAAAAGGTGATAGAAGAAGAAACAAAAGATAGCAAGAGGAAATAATAGAATAATAAAAACAAAGAATAACATAAAAGAAAGAGATGAAACTACACTCACGTGGACGTTTTCACGGCGACGGCGATTCACGGAAATTACCCCCGACTCCCGTCGGGTAATTTGGAAGGGAACGTGGGCCCAGAAGCTCGCGCATGCGCAGGGGATAAATATGACGTCACGCGTAGTAGCCGACGTCGGGTGCCTAAAATCGAAAGCTCGCTATTTACGGACTCCAACAACGCGAGGGCCATCGACAAGAGGCTAGGCCAACTGTGTCTAGCAATAAATGGGGAGAGATCGGGTTGGTGGTCTTACCTGATACTCTGACTGTTTGAACTCCACTCACTATCACAACGATGGCTACAACTAATTGTAGCTTTAGTATAGACCCCATGCTTGAGGACGTCCTTCCTCTACCAGAGGCGATTCCACGTATCCTACATGAACATAAAACGGTGTGATTTGCAAGGTGTCATAGCTTTATGGGGTGAGGAGATACTGGCAAATATGATTACAGTATCTAAAATATACTGATTTTTCAAAGTCACCCACAGGATTACATTTGGCCTGCGATTATTCTACGGAGCCCGTATCCTGCCCGTATCCCCTTTTCCGTACGGCATCCGTTAGGAGGCAGGAGGCGGCCGTGAGACTTTTGTACGGATTCACGGGCTCCACGGGGCTCTGCGGCCTCTACGATTTTCTTTCGCAGAAAGTTATACACATTTGTCACCTCTGTACGGATTTGCCCCGGCCTGCCACCGAGGGCCAATACAAGAAATGGCACGATGCTCGTAGATAATGTAAACACAAACATCGTAGCCCGTAGCCTCCTACTATGCCCCCCAAATCGCACGAAAAATCGTAGACTAATTAATGGTACGGCGCCCGGGGCAAATGTAATCCAGGCATTATTCATCATCAGATTTAAGGCACTGCAACCATTTCGTTTTAAACTTAAGAGAAGATCTCAGCATTAAAGGTGACACTGGCATAATAGCCCATGTGGAATTATTATAAGCACTAACAAAATTAGCCCCTAAAACACTTCTGCTTCTGAGAAAATTTGAATATCAAAATTTACCGGTGCTCCAGGTAAATTAAGATTATTTTCAAATAGCGCCTACGGCAATACAATGGTAGCTGCGACCATGAAAATCTCAGAATATGTAGTTGGGATATAAAATTTTCAAACGGAAATAGCTAATTGGTCAATTTTACTCGAGAAACATAATTTTATAGCTAAATTAATATCTTGACCTTGAGAGGGAGTTATAGAGCGAAAAGAGTTTATTATTTACAATTTCATCACTTAAGACTCGATTTCAACCGCGGCAACGATCACTGAATATTGCAGAATCGCATATGCTTCCAATATGTTCATTTGAACCCAATGCATGACCCCATACCAGAACTTTGTATTACCTAACCAAAGCAACATACCCTCAATGCAGATCTTATTAAAAAAATAGGATACCCAACTTTGGTAGCTTATGTTTAAAATGTCATGATCAATGTTACGTTGAAATCATTTCATGATAAATTACGTTGTTTGTGAAATGATACCCTAATCAGATTTTTGCTCCTAATGAAGTAAATTTACGTCAATCTTAATTTAGTGCCAGCAGATTGTCGCCATCGCCATCCCAAACAATTTCTGAAAACAAGTCTGACCGGACTTAAACTTTTGGGTAGAAATTGTGTAGAAAGTGAAAACCCGACTTCGACTTGAAATTTGAAGTAAAAATCAATTATGAACTGATTGTTTGATTATAACAGTTGGTATACTATTATATTTTAATACATTAAGAATAGTATGCCTTGCAATTTGTGTATTTATATGTCGAGGTTTTTTAGGGAGATTTTTCTTGCACCAGAAGAAGACTTTACGAATAAATAGATGATAATAAACAGATACACTCTTTCTTTACCTTACATATTAGAAAAAGGGCCGCTGTACTTATAATAACACACATCCATAGCATTCAACTATCAAGCAGGTCAGGTGTCTTACCTTAATATAGAGATATTTGATAACAACCAGTTCGTCTAAACATTGGGGATCACTAAAAGACGCACAGAACACAAGACCAAGCCCGAGGTATGCTGACTGTAAACTGACACTGACCAGCTAACCAGTCTTCCTCAACTCATCGTGCGCTTGTTTTCTAGTGAGTCAGAATCAGTATGGGGCGGGGCTACCATAGCACCGACCAATCATCTCGAACGTAAGGATGAATCTCGTGCGCAGGCTGTGTTGTTTAGAACCAATAATCTGGACGACGAGCGACTACTGTATATAGCCGGAGACATGTCTCGAATGTGTGTGTGTGTGTGTGTGTGTGTGTATGTTGGGTTTTTACAGACGTGTATCATTATGTTTAGATGCGTTTACTTGATGCTAATAATTTTTTGTTTAATTATGTTTATGTAAAAGCAATCAATATTGAACACGTTTATTTTATTCAATTGTATGTTATGGTTTGTGTTATACATTTGGAGAAATAAAAAAAAATTGCTAAAAAAAAAAAAAAAAAAAATTCAATGAGATATGATTATTTACGTCTGGGGACCGACCTTCAAACGTCACTATCCGAAAGACGTGACTCAGTTTCGAACCTGCGTCCTCGCCTGAATCAGTTTGTAACTTCTACTGTTGGCTGAATTACAGGCGCACGCCTCAACGCCTAGTTGTGGCCTACATGTCTCGAACGTATTTTTATTGTCACATACTTTATCCATTCAATATAACAGCAGAAAGAATGTAAGCATAAAAGAAGTACATTTTTTAAGGTTGGTTGGTTTGTTCGTTTTATCTGACTACTAAGAAATCATGTGTATGCTTGTAAGTAAGAAACAGGGGACCGACGGCTTTAAGTCCTCTCCAAAGGTAATTGGTAATGAGGATAAATGTCTTACCAAAGGGCAATAGTGCATTAACTTGGTTTCGAACCGGGACCTCCCAGTTACGAGACCGCTGTTTTACAACTGAGCCATTAATATTAAGAGCAGTACAAGGCGGAAAATAATACATAATCATATATATTTACAAAATTCAGGATGAAAGTACAGTGGAATGCACGTACATTGGTTCGGCAATGTACTTCCAACGACTGACATCTATGTCACATTCATAACTCACTTTTTTCGGCGTTTCAATATACCCATATCTAAAGACGTTTGAAAACAGGCTTGCGTTTATCACCATGAAAAAATTGTTGCCTGAAACACGTATGAAAACACTGATTGTGGGCCAAAAAAGTTATCATAAACGCAACATATGTCTTGGTGACTCAACACGCCTTTATCTCGTACAATGTACATTGTATGTTACTGTTGTCATTGCTGTTAATGATATGCAAATTAACACGTGTCTTTTGTATTTAATTAACATAAACTCTAGAATAAACGCATATTCCGCTAGGATTTGTTGTTGTTGTTTTCACGAAATGATTCTACTCTGAGAACTTCCCAAGTGTTCGACCTTATTTGTTTGATTGGATGACTGTGTTGCGTTACAAGCTCTAGTCTTGGCATACAGTCGGGCAAAATGGTGCCTCTTAACATGCGTGAACCCCTATTCAAAATGTTGGGATTCGGGTCACTGGCTTCATAAGAATGTGTGATCAAAAATAGAATTTGCATAATTTCCATTGTGTGATTATATGGGCATTTCAATGAACTGTTCAAATCAATACCCGTTTCCCAGATTGTCCACAAACCAACACATTACCCTCAAGCAATGGAAAGGTGTCCCTTTTGTGATTGATAAAGGGTGCCTATCCTGATTGGAAAATTACACATTCTGTCAGTTAAGTTTCTGCCTTAGAAATGTACCCATTAGAGCATACCTTGCCTTTATTACCCTGAAATGTGTCCCTTAACCCATTGCTTACTGGAACCTGGTGGTCCCTGTGTTAAGCCTATGGGAATTAACTCATTGCTTACTGTAACCTGGTGGTCCCTGTGTTAAGCCTATGGGAATTAACTCATTGCTTACTGGAACCTGGTGGTCCCTGTGTTAAGCCTATGGGAATTAACTCATTGCTTACTGGAACCTGGTGGTCCCTGTGTTAAGCCTATGGGAATTAACTCATTGCTTACTGGAACCTGGTGGTCCCTGTGTTAAGCCTATGGGAATTAACTCATTGCTTACTGGAACCTGGTGGTCCCTGTGTTAAGCCTATGGGAATTAACTCATTGCTTACTGGAACCTGGTGGTCCCTGTGTTAAGCCTATGGGAATTAACTCATTGCTTACTGTAACCTGGTGGTCCCTGTGTTAAGCCTATGGGAATTAACTCATTGCTTACTGGAACCTGGTGGTCACTGTGTTAAGCCTATGGGAATTAACTCATTGCTTACTGGAACCTGGTGGTCCCTGTGTTAAGCCTATGGGAATTAACTCATTGCCTACTGGAACCTGGTGGTCCCTGTGTTAAGCCTATGGGAATTAGATAAATCAGTATAGCCAACGGGTTAATACTCTGACTCTTGTGAAAAAATCACCTTCTGTATGCTTTCGGTTATTACTTGCAGTTTAGGAAAGTGCAAAACTCACTGTTCATTCACAACAATATTTCCTTCTTTATACCCTCATCATTGATAATATCTCAATTATCCTTTACTTTTCGATGATGGCATTAATTTTGCACAAAGCAATTTCCTTAAAGCCATGTTCATGTATGATCCAAACTCTGGCACAAATGGATGTTGACGTGGCTATATTCATGACAATATTGGTCAGTGCAGCTTGTATGGTTTAACCCTAATAAGGCCGGGGGCATTATGCCCCCCCCCCCCCTCCACGATTTTCCCGATTGCTCGGGAACGCATATGGATGGCGCCCCGTCGCTCGCTGACTTTTTTCTTTCGAGTCTTGCGCATCTTTAAAAAGAAAATGAAAATCGGACCTACAGTTACAAGGTCACATGACCTTTTGTCTTTGCATGTCAGCCCGAAAATCGCTCATTTATGTGATTTGTGTACAAAACATATGGAAATTTTTCCTAAAAAATAGATTAAACATTGGTTATTGGGTCTTGTTCAAAGTTTAGGTGGTTGTTTTGGGAGTCAAAATAGTTGAATCGTAGTGAGAAATGAAATAAAACAACAAAATCACAAAATACACGAGTTAAAAAAACAATGAAATACATAAGAAATTGTCAAAAAAAAATCAAAAAAAAAATTGTCAAAAAAATCGGAAGAGCCAGCTTATTCCTTATGTCATAAGGAATAAGCTGGCTCTTCCGATTTTTTTGGTTGTATTTTGAATTCCAAATGGTCTAATGAATATATGTATTGAAAAAGAATGCTTGAATATAAATATATTATATGATTTATGGGTAAAAATGTGATTGGATGACCTTATTTGCATATATTACCATAAATATGCAAATAAGTGAATTTTTCAAAAAATTGAAATTATCATATTATTCTGCACACTTCACTTGACATGCGTGCAAATGTTCGCGAAAATCAGCAGCTTCATGGCCGAGATTTTAAGGGGGGCCATAACCCCCCCCCCCCCTCCCGGTCGTATTAAGACCTCAAATAGCCCGAACTTTGTAGGGTTAATGTTATTAATGTATCATACTAAAAGCATGTTAGTTTTACTTTATGATAAGCAAAAAATCTAATTAACACAGCTCATAGTTTGTTCGCAATAACCATTTGATTTTTGTTTTCGTTTTTTCAGGAACGCATGTATAGTTATATAGATTCACATTATATGATTCGTGCTTGTCAGACATAGCAACATGCTCATATTTAATCTGTATATGAGCAAAATTGACACCTTCAACTTAAGGCGATAAATTACAGTACAACAGGGTGGATAGAGAACAAATGAGAGGGGGAGGGAGAGACAGAGAGAAAGAGAGAAAGAGACAGGAAGAGAGTTAGAAAGGAAGGGATGGGGAAAGAGATTAACAGAGTGGAATTTGGGAAGCAGTGAGGGAGAGGGAGGGAAAGAAAGAGATAAAGGGAAAGAGGGAGGAAATGAGAGAGAAATGGGATGAAAGACAGAGAGAGAAGAGGGAGAGAGAGAGAAGGAAGGAGAAAGGAAGTGAGGGACAGATAGAGAAATTATTGATACGGGGAAAATAGGAAAAGTTATACATTTTTGAAGTGTTACTGGTATTTACCTCCACCCATAGGAGCTTCAGTAAGTTCTTCCTACGGGTTAATATATATATTTCATAATGTGGTAACTTGTAGATCGGCCTTGTATATCATGAGAGAAACCATACGCCGTGCAAATGGGAGGTTATAAAATACAAGCCCTCAATTTAATGAATTGTCTGTCAGAGGAGTAACAGCTCTGTGATAATTAATAATAATAATAGCTCGTTCTTATATAGCGCTTTTCAGGACCGGAGGCCCTCACAAAGCGCTTGACAGATAAGTATATTATTAAAAACACATTGTCGACTTGATGACAATGACAATTCACAGTGACTTCTCTTTAATTAAGTTTACGGCTCATGCTCCCGCTATATTTATATCACTAACACAAAGAAAGTCCCTGTGCGCTTAGACAAGAAGGACAAAGAGATAGGGCGGAATAGAAATGAATTTTTATGCCTGATACATGAACATAATTAATTACAAACTACAATAATGATACGCAATTCCTATATAGCGTACATGTAATAGATTATACATTCAGGTATTACAAGTTTTAAAATTAAAATTAAATGGAAATTAAATTAAATATGAAATATGTACATAATAATAATAATAATAATAATAATAATAATAATAATAATAATAATAATAATAATAATAATAATAATAATAATAATAATAATAATGAGTTCTTGTATAGCGCCCATTTCAGTCAGATTTGACCCTCCTGTCGCTCCCGATTATTACCCTGGCCTTAGCACGGCTGCCATACGGTGCTCATGCATTTCAAGGAAACAAATCCTACCCAGGTACCCATTTAATTTCAACTGGGTGGAGTGTGGCAAATGTAGATGAATGTCTTGCCAAAGGACATTAGTGCGGCGGTGGGAATCGAACCGCAGACCTTGTGATCGACAGTCCGGCGACTGATTTACTCGACCACTTGAAACTATAACTATAACTTGGGAATCATATTCGATGAGCACGCCACAAGAAAATCTCATGTCACAGGGGTGTGTCGCTCTGCCATGTCATCCATCAGAAAGATAGGTCAAATTCGTAGGGTTTTAGACCGGAAGACAACTCTCACTCTCATCCATGCCTTCGTCACCTCTAAACTTGACACATGCAATGCACTTCTTCCTAATCTTCCTGCCAACGAACTGATGAAGCTTCAAAGAATTCAAAACATCGCAGCCAGAATCACAGAGAAAGCAACTGGTCTCACTTCTACCACATCCCTTCTCCGTAACCTCCACTGGCTCCCGATCAACAAGCGGATTCACTTTAAGATCCTACTTCTCACCTACAAGTCTCTCTCTAACTCTACCCCTTCTTATCTGTCTGAACTCATTCACACCTACACACCCTCCCGTGCTCTCAGATCCCAGAACAAACATCTTCTCCAGGTTCCTCGTTTTAAGACCCAGTACTACGGCCGTAGCTCCT
This sequence comes from Strongylocentrotus droebachiensis, assembly GCA_035222895.1. Lineage (NCBI taxonomy): Eukaryota > Metazoa > Echinodermata > Echinoidea > Camarodonta > Strongylocentrotidae > Strongylocentrotus > Strongylocentrotus droebachiensis. The sequence continues at coordinate 13,297 of JAVYIG010011569.1, read as the reverse complement.
TCTCTTTATGTGTTATATTAATGATATGTGTACTTGTGTTAATTAATCTAAATTACTTTTATATGCTGACGATAGTGTGTTACTATATTCAGATACAAATCCTAAGTCAATTGAAGAAAAACTAAGTGCAGAATTGGCAAAATGCATCGAATGGATGACAGACAACAAGCTTAGTTTACATGTTGGAAAAACAGAAAGTATTTTATTTTGTTCGAAGGGAAAGTTTAAATATACACGTGACTTCAAGGTTACCTATAATAATCAAGTGATTGAGAGTAAAGATTCAGTAAAATATTTAGGAATAAATTTAACTAGTGATCTGTCATGGACAGGTTTGGTAGATTCAATTGCCAAAAAGGCTAATTCTCGCTTAAAATTTTTGTATAGATACCAAACTTGTATGAACATGAAGTCGAGACGTATTTTGTGTTTTGCTTTGATACAATGTTTATTTGATTATGCTAATGCTGCTTGGTACAGTAGTCTGGGCAAGATGGATAAGAAAAAGTTAAGAATAATTCAGAATAAGATGGTAAGATTTATTAATTGCTTAGGCCCAAGAACACACGTCGGGAAAAATGAACTTGAAGAAGCAGGTATACTCTATGTAGGTCAAAGGTCTAAACAACTCGTGTTACACCATGTCCATAAAATATACTACTCAGATGTAGATCATTATATTACTAATAATTTTACTCGTGTCTCAAATATCCATGGATACGATACAAGAAATAGTCATTTTAATTTTGTTTTACCCAAGCGAAAAGGACAAATTGGAAACTCTTTTTATTTTAATGGTATCCAATTTTGGAATTCCCTCCCAAAACATGTCAAAATAGTTAAGAATTTTTCACACTTTAAAAGTGTATTAAAACAATACCTAAAGCATGAATCCCTTCAAGAACAGTAATATCAGTTATCTTAAATCACAGTTCATTATGTGTAGCGCATGTTTTTAAGTTTAATCTTGCATAATATACCGTAGATCAGTGTTTGCTATAAGTTCTAAACATTTTTGTTGTTGTTTATGTTATATTATTTATTCGTAATATTCGTTGTAGTTATTAGTTGTTATATTTTATTCTCATGCCGTACTGTACACGTACTTTATAGGACCCCGTTGGAAATAAGCCTTTTCCGGCTTTCATGGGTTATCCTGTCAATGTATCTTCTCGTTTCTTTTTGCTTTATGTAAGCATTCAATGTACTATACTTGACGAATAAAATCAATCAATCAATCAATTCACCTTCAATGCTCCCACCCTCTGGAACTCTCTCCCGCTCGCCATTAGAACTGCACCTTCCATCCAGACCTTCAAGACTGCACTTAAGACCTACCTTTTTAAGAATTAATTATTATCATGCTTTGCTATCTATAATTTCAATTGAAATTGTATATGCCTACAACTTGTAATATATGAATAAAATCTTGAACTATATTTGTTGTATCATTATTTAAGAATGAATTATAATGTTTATCTATCTAGTTACTGTTATATTATTTTAGTTAAGATCTTGTCAGAATTTTTGTTTTAGGATAGTTCAATAGTAGATGCATGTAATTAATTAAGCTTGTAATACAATGTGAAGCGCATAGAGACATACCTTGTATAATGCGCTATAGAAATATAATTTATTATTATTATTATTATTATAACCAAATAAGTCACTAAACAACTTGAACGAAATTATCAATTTACAAAATGATACGTCTTCAACAGACTTGAATATCTCTGTTGTGCTTGCCTGTGTGACAATAGAGACTTTTAGATTTGCACGTCGACAGCTTTGACTGCAACGTGTGACGTCATTTTAATGCATTGCACATGCGTCACGTCGTCTCAGTCGGCGATCAAGAATGCGTCAACCTCGATTTTCCTAAATCTAGTACGGGACTAGTATATGCCGCTTGCGCATACAGTATACAGTTCCTCAGGTAGAAAAAGGAACATCCCTTCCCTGCTATTATGTCAAAATAATGTAGAACAGGTGTCACATGCATATTAACCTGTTCTACAAACTTTTACATAATATCAGTGAAGGAATGTTCTACCACAGCAATTGTTGAAGGTAGAATGAGGAACTGTGTATGTTGTCCTCTTTCTTTGTCCGTCATGTTCATAGTGTTACTTCCTGCATGCATGTTGATTGATTGATTTTATTCGTCAAGTATAGTACAATGAATGCATACATTAAGCAAAATGAAACGAGAAGATACATTGACAGGATAACCCATGAAAGCCGGAAAAGGCTTATTTCCAACGGGGTCCTATAAAGTACGTGTACAGTACGGCATGAGAATAAAATATCACAACTAATAACTACTACGAATATTACGAATAAATAATATAACATAAACAACAACAAAAATTTCTAGAACTTATAGCAAACAATGATCTACGGTATATTATGCAAGATTAAACTTAAAAACATGCGCTACACATAATGAACTGTGATTTAAGATAACTGATATTACTGTTCTTGAAGGGATTCATGCTTTAGGTATTGTTTTAATACACTTTTAAAGTGTGACAAATTCTTAACTATTTTGACATGTTTTATGTATATCGATTTATAATTGTAGTGAACATTGGCAGTTGAGTACGTTGGCACGCATGATCACAGATAATGTAAAATGTGTTCAAATTTAATTGGTATTTGTCTTTATTTTTGTTAACGTGAATTAAACTAAATTTAATTGAATTAAATCATCTTTATTGTATTACCTGTACAACATAATGGCTTGCTCAGACACAGATAATGTATGATGTATTCAAATTTAATAGCTATTTTTATCTTTTTTCAATAGATGTGGATTAAACTAAATTGAATTGAATTGAAACTTCTTTATTGTATTACCTGTACAACATGATGGCTTGTTCAGACACAGATAATGTATGATGTGTTCACATTTAATTGCTATTTGTATCTTGTTTCAATAGATGTGGATTAAACTAAATTGAATTGAATTAAATCATCTTTATTGTATTACCTGAATAACATAATGGCTTGCTCAGACACATACAATGTATGATGTGCTCAAATTTAATAGGTATTTTTATATTTTTTATTAGATGTGGATTAAACTAAATTGAATTAATTTAAATCATCTTTATTGTATTACCTAAATAACATAATGGCTTGCTCAGACACATACAATGTATGATGTGCTCAAATTAATAGCTATTTTTATCTGTTTTAATAGATGTGGATTAAACTAAATTGAATTGAATTAAATCATCTTTATTGTATTACCTGAATAAAATAATGGCTTGCTCAGACACATACAATGTATGATGTGCTCAAATTTAATAGGTATTTTTATATTTTTTATTAGATGTGGATTAAACTAAATTGAATTAATGTAAATCATCTTTATTGTATTACCTAAATAACATAATGGCTCGCTCAGACACATACAATGTATGATGTGCTCAAATTAATAGCTATTTTTTATCTGTTTTAATAGATGTGGATTAAACTAAATTGAATTAAATTAAATCATCTTTATTGTATTACCTGTATAACACAATGGCTTGTTCAGACACAGATAATGTAAGATCTGTTAAAATTTAATTGCTATTGTTTATCTTTACTGATAGATGTGAAATTAAACTAGATTGAATTGAATTAAATCATCTTTATTGTATTACCTTTATAACATAATGGCATGTTGAGACACAGATAATGTAAGATCTGTTTACATTTAATTGCTATTTTTATCTTTTTTGATAGATGTGGATTAAATTTCATTGAATTGAATTGAATCATCTTAATATTGTATTACCTGTACAACATAACGGCTTGTTCAGACACAAATAATGTAAGATCTTTTAACATTTAATAGCTTTTTTTTTTTCTTCTAATAGATGTGAATTAAACTAAATTGAATTGAATTAAATCATCTTTATTGTATTACCTGTGTAACATAATAGCATGTTCAGACACAGATAATGAAGATCTGTTAACATTTAATTGCTATTTTTATCTTTTCTAATAGATGTGAATTAAACTAAATTGAATTGAATTGAATCATATTTATTGTATTACCTGTATATCATAAAGACTTGTTCAGATATGAAGCAGTGAAGCAGGGGCTAATCAGTAAGCGAATAAGCGGGGGAGGAGTAGTGGGCACTTTTTTCTCCTTTTTGGCGGACGGGGGGGGGGGGGGGGCGTCTTCTCTTCTTTTTTGAAAAGGTGAAAGAGCTGGAGACCCAGCTTGCACCAAATTATTCCAAGTAGCTGCCGTTTACTAAGGTTGCACAATAGAATCTACAGGAGTGCTGTAACCTTTGCTGTCCGAGGTTCGAAGCCGCCAATATCATTGGAAAGCTTGAGAAATGATTTTGTTCACCAAAAAATATCGTTTTAATGTCTGCTTTTCATTTGAACTAACAATGGTAAAGTCGAAAAGATGATATTATATGAATACAAAAGCCTAATGTCAATAGATGTGCTAACTTTGTATAATAGCAGTTGTAATTGATGGAAAATAGTACAAATTTTCAATCCTAAAACCTGCAATTTGACACTTTTCCGATTACTTCCGGCTCTCAACAATAAAAAGCGAGTTTGTTCATGTACAGTTCTTTATGATGTTATAATCGATTAGTGCACACACATGTTCAGTAGAGTAATTTTTATTAAGATTTCAGGAAATGTTGCTCTATTTCCTTTTGTTTGCCTCCTGTAAAGGTACGCACCACGTACTGCTCGTATTATCAGACGAGTGGTAGCGAAAAGTAATTGTCATTACAAAAGCATATTTGCCTTTGAAAGTGGCCCGTTAATGTGCAGCTAGGCAGGAATTGTTTGTCTATGTATCTGCAAGAAAGATCTATTTAGGCACATGCCTGACATATTTTATCCTGGGGGCACTCGGTGGTCAAAACACATGCTTATTCCCATTTCTTTCAGATACGTTTTGGTATAGGGTCATGAATTTGGTTCAAATGAATAAATTGGAAGCACTTGCGATTTTACAATATTCAAAGATCGTTGTCGCTATTGAAATCGAGTCTGAAGTGATGAAATTGTAAAAAAAATCTCGTCATGTTGTACAGCTCCCTCTCAAGACTGATATTACTTTAGATTTAAAACACTGGTTCTTGACTACAATCGACCGATTTACTACTTCTGTGTCGAAATTACATATCAGAACTGCATAATCTGAGATTTTCATGGTCGCATCACCCATAAATTGACCGTCGGCGCTATTTAAAACGTTTGAAATTTACCGGGAGCACCAGTAAATGTTCATAATTTAATTTCTCGAAAGTTGAAGTTATTTTAGGGGCTAAATTTTCTAGTGCTACTAATACATTCACAGGGGCATCTAAATATATCAAGTTTTAAAGAATAACTATCCAGCCAATTTTCAAATATCCCAAAACTTTGCATTTCCTTTAAGGTAAAAACACATTTTTAGAGATTGTCTCATACAAATAATTTCTACTCCTGTTCAAATATCTGACCGCTTATTGTTCCTACTCCCATCCATTCCAGTAATTGAACCTCTTTAATTCTACGAATCCGTTTTCTTGTCTCCGACATTTCTTTTTCTCTCGATGTCTGTGCTTTACCCTCATGCCTGTAACCCTCCCTCCTCCCTCCCCACATTTCCCCCTCCCTCTCGTCTTCTCTCCCTTTCTACCTATGCACCTTTCTCTCTCTCTCTCTCTCATGCTCTCTCCATTCACTCCCTTTTTTTTCTCTCTCTCTCTGTCTCTCTCTCATGACCCTCTCCTAGAGCTCCCCTCCCCCATATCTCTCTCTCTCTCTCCGTCTCTCTCTCTCTTTCCCTCTCTATATATCTCTCTTTCTCTATCTCTTTCTCTCTCTCTCTCTCGCCCTCATGACCCTCTCCCAGAGCTCCCCACCCCCTCTCTCTCTATCTATCTCTCTATCTCTCTCTCTCCGTCTCTCTCTTTCTCTCTCTATATATCTCTCTTTCTCTATCTCTTTCTCTCTCTCTCTCTCTCTCTCTCTTTCTCGCATGACCCTCTCCTAGAGCTCCCCACCCCTCCCTCTCTCTCTCTCTCTCTCTCTCTATCTATATATATATATACCCACCTCTCTCTCTCTCTCTCTCTCTTTCTCGGTCTTCTTCTCCCTTGTTATTTTAATCTTGTTTTCCTCTCACATACTCTCTCTCTCCCTCTCTCTCTCTCTCTATCTCTCTCTCCCTCTGATGCTGTCTCTTGTAGCGTCCCGATAGTGATGCATACAGATACTTCTTACAACAATACTCAGAACACACATTTAATTATTGCATAATTCTACATAACATTCATTTATTTCAAGCTATCCAAATATTCTTTGATCCAGATGGAACCACTAATGACATGATGTGACATCACATTTAATACTGCGCAGTAATTGGTCAAATCAGCTTCTAGTCTTCTCGCGGGTCGTAATTGTGCATCCCTAAACAGTCGATGGTCGGGTTCGTGAGCTGTTAGATTCAGCGGGTTAGTCTAGATTCCATTACCGCCTCCTTGGCCTATAGAAAAACAGACAACAATGTGACATGTAAGATGCAATGAACAAGATATGACCAGTTAAACCCATCAACAACAATAACCATGAAGAGAAAGCAAGCAAGAGAGAACAGGAGGAAAGAACGGAGGAACAAAAGAAGGACTGAAGAGAGAAAGAAGAAAAAAGAAACAAACAAAGAGAGGGAGGGAGAAAGAAAGACAAATAAATAAACGAAGACAAAGACAGGCTTAGAGAAGAAAAAACGAAACAAACTAACACATGAATAAAGAAAGAGTGATGGCAGCAGCAAAATAAAATTTCGTGAGCGTCATTTGGAAAGGGTTAACTGAGAACAAGGTTTCGAATTATTTGATTTACCTTAGAGCATGTGTAAAGCACATGCAAATGAGAGAAAGCTTTTATTATGTGACCCCCTCTTGACATGATTGTACGCTTCTTGTGATATCTATTATTAATCTAAGCTGTATTTCTTTGAGATCAATCCACTAACATCAGATTAATCCATCTATCAAATATGTCACAAATATTACAAATGGCAGGTTCAAATCCCACTGGTTCCGAGTCTTTTTCTGACTTACAATAATTACAAGATCGAGCACTTGATCTTTATTAATTGGATGCGCGCAGAAATGTATTCATAAACTGAAATTACTTACAAGAAGTCTAACATTCAAAGCTATCGGTGCATGTGTAGCACAACCCTCATAACAATGCCCCCCCCCCCCCCCCTATGATAACAGTGCCCCTTCAATGGCTGGACTCACTCACGCTCCGCCATTGGGAGTAAATTGGTTTGGTTCGAGAAAAAAAAATCTAAATCTAGACCTACTTCGTGAATTCGAACCATTATATGTGACAATGACTTACCAGCGCAGAAAGCGACCTTGTTGCTTCGTCTACCGCACCAACAGTTCTCCATAGTATCACAAGCTGAACAGAAATGATAGAAGAAAAGAAAATTGATATGCGTGAATTATAGATTGAGGATGAATGCACGAACAAGGAATGTATGGGTAGAAGGGAGCCACTACGGGCGGGCGAGAGAGATTTTGAACACATATAGGCTTAACGTTTCTGAAAATTGGGAGAATATTTCTTTAATTTGTTAATATTTTCTAAAGCTAGTTCTTGTTTTTGCTTTTTCCCGGGGTGTTTGCTCGTATGTTTTTTGTGTACTTTCTTTCTTCTTTTTTTTCAAACGTTTTAAGACATGTGCCCCTTAAAAATGCCCCGCCCCCTTTTGCCGTACACGAATGGCTGAATAGATGAAAATGTGCCCCCTTTCAAATTTAGTTTTTCTTGGTTTCGTATTTGTTTTGCTTGCTTGTCTTTGCTGTCTTGCCTCTCATAATCGGATAATGTAGGAACCTTTATTTTTCTCTCTATTTTTAACTGTTTTATTTTGTTTTGCTTCAGAGATTATCAGAGATGCATTATCTAAATCATGGATGTCTTTAGATATCATAATTGCACACAGCCTAATACTTTGTAAACAAAGAAAATGGGGTTTCCTCGCATGATCTATTACAGAGCAAATGTGGTTTCCTCGCGTGATCTATTACAGAGTTGGTAGTTTGTGGTCGATTGATTACAGCTTCTTCTTTTATGGATTTTGCGCAATCTACATTTATAACCGACCAGTTTTTATAATGTTTCCCGCTTGTATTAAAACCAACTAAATAGGGTGAAGTTCGATCATTGGATTCAACCCTGCTAATTAAAAGTGAAAGATAACTCACGCTTGTATTTCTTCATGGACTGCCCTCTCTTGACAGCTAGATAGTAGTCTTGCATGACAGGGTCCCTCTTCATGAACTCCGCGACATCGAAATCCTCATCGGTCTCTTGGAACTCGAAGGCCATGGCGACCACCAGCATGGCCATGAAAGCGATCAGGATCTTGGAAACCATTGTCTGTCAAGGAATGAAAAAATAGTTCTTGATGAATTCAATCAACTAGTTGAATTTTAGAGAACTGGAATACGACCGATAGATAAAGCTCGAGATCATTGCATGAAAGGGTTAACTTCGACATGTTGATTTGGGTTTTTTTAATGGAAAAATCCAACTTTAAAAAATACAAGTGCCTGATATGGGTAGTATGAGTCAAAATAAGAAGACGATAAGGAATACATGATATCTCTAGTGTCTGGGAATCTACTATAGGGGTTATCTCTTTTTGATAAGGGTATTAAATTAACAACCTTTAAAAACATAGATTTGGGATGGGTGTGTCAACTTTCTCAGAGAGCACACTCGTTTTTCAGTTGAAGTAATGCTATCATTGAAGAAAACAAGGGCAGGGATGAGATTAAGTTTTTATTAGGCAAGAATGAAAAGGGACCGTGCAGTTTGATGTCCTCTTATGATATTGATCAAATAAAAGATATCAAACATAAAATGAAGAAGAGCAGACGCATCGTAATGTCACAAATGGGATGCAGGATTATAAAACTATAAAGCCCATAATGCAGGTTTGTATGTTGTATTTGTAGATCTTGAAACAAAAGCTCTTTGAAATATTGTCATCATAATTCTTGCAATAAACTGATTATACACATCACAGAAATTGAATAAATTATAGGAACATTATGAAACAATACTGTCCAAAATTTTGAAATAAAACAAAATGTTGTAAATTGCAGCAATACTTACGATTTTGTGAATTTGGCTGGCTTGGTGAGTAAAGTTGATTGATGCTTGTTGATCGCCTTAGCTCTTGTTCTCCCAAGCCCAAACCATCCTCCCTTATATACTATAATCCCGTCTCTCATGACTGACCCATCTTCGGTCGCGGTATTTGATTGGCTGTTTGTTTATTAAGTTAGATAAATGGAGCTTATATAGTTAATCAACCAAGAAGTTCATTCCTTTCCTTTCTTTCGTTCTAATAGGGTAAGCATTACCAAGGTTGCCTTACATAGGCATTCGTTTGATTAGTCCTATTTGTTTCATGGGTGTAAATGTTTTCTTTCGAATATTCTCAAGTCACACGTATGAGACAAGGGGCGGCGGAGCGTCTGCCGAAGTGTGTGTGGGGGAGGGGGGGGGGGGGAGCAGCAACATAGGACCTTTTCCGGAAAGAAAAAAGGGCACCTTCAAAGGGAAACCTCAAAGCTAAAAAAATAACAATATTTAGACATTGGTATTAACCCCTACATTGTGATTACATTGTAAAGGATGGTTTTAATGTTTTTTCTCTCTTTCCAGGTCCAAGATACTGCTTTGGCATCATAATTTGCAGTTAGGTGTGATGGTCTGAATATATTTATTTGCAAGCGAGCGAGCAATTTTGTTTTAATTCGTCAGATCGAAGTGCAAAATATTACGTCTTATAAAGATGAAATAACAATGCTGATGGGTTTTAAGCACAATATAATCATGAAGGACTCGAAAGATCTCTAAGAAGGAACATATTTATATCTACTTCAAGTGCTAGCGAGCGAAATGAGCGAGCTTTTTAAATTAAGGGAAAAGCTGCTCTCACTCGCGTTAAATTAAGAGCACATTTTACGGTGAAAGGAAATGAGGGCACATATGAAAAGAACACTTAATAGAAAATATAAATAACACATGTCAAAGTAAAAAGGGGAATTATCAGAGGTCAAAATGGGACACTTCTCTCATCTGATAAGATCTCTCACCAGAGATTAAAAAAGAACAAAGGAGAAGGGGAAAGGGCACTTATTACAAAATATTAGGGCATTTGTTAGAATAACGATTTAAATAGGGGCAATTATCAGAGGTAAAGGGGGCACTTATGAGAGGTGGTAAGATACTCTTATTACAGAGATAAAGAGGCACCTTCAAATTTGAATAAGGACACTCTTTATTTAACTAATATTTGATTAAAGTGGTGGCAATGGTAAAGGACGTAACAAGAAGGTACAAAGTAAAACAAGCTCAGAGTATGATTTGGGGCTTCGATAAAATACTTGCTTAGGGTACATTTCGAAAGACTGTGTATGCGCATGATGTACACACTGTAGCACAAACGTGATCTGATGCACACTTGAAAGTTTGTCACAGTGGGGCAAGGAATCTCACGATAAATCAACCACTCAACCACTGTTGTTTGTGTCCCCGAGAAGTAATCCAACTTGTTTTCTTCTCAGTATTGTGGTAGACAAAAGATGTATAAGCAGCTATAAAGCATCGTGCATTTGCAGCAGGTCAAGAGCCTACTAATAGCAATTGCTTGTTTGTTGTGGATGCGACCTATTGGCATTTCCTCTAGCACTTTCTACAAACTTTGATTAACATATTTAATGACTGTTTTAAGAGGAACGAAGCTGATGCTGATCTTGGTCTCATGTTATTTGGTCTGGAATATTCATGTGTACTTGCAGCACAAATGTATCCATATTTGAATAGTTTCATTCCAAATGGAGATAAATCCAGTTTGGGTACTTCTGAGTAAATCGCCTATGTTATTACTCCACTTTCCATTTAGCTATGTACATTCATGTTGTTATATAATTATGTTAATGGAGTCACCCTGGACCACTAATATATGATAAGAAAACATTTACCAGTTAATTCTGATTTTTCATTTTTTTCATTTTTTTTTAATAGTTTGTTTTAACTAGTACATTTTTTATCCAGTGGATTTAGCTCCTTTTGGAATGAAACATGGATTTAGCTCCTTTAGGAATGAAACGGTTTTAGCTCCTTTTGTATAAATAAAACTATGATTTGTTGTTTACTTTTTTGTTAAACGGTTTTTAATGGTGATTTCACTATTATTATTTAAAAGGAAAGGTTTGCTACTAAATTTGAATAAGTTTCAGTGACTTTATTGAAGAAAGTAAAAATATTTTATACACACATTATCCTATAACGCAACCTAATAAATTGTTCAGCACAAAGAACACTTCGTGCGGTCCTTAAATAAATGTAACATTTATACACAAATATTATGATTCAAATTTTGTATTTGAGAACTCATCATTACTCAAAGAGTAAAATTGCTTTGAAAGTGAATATGCAGTGACCTCTTTTCTCTTCTTCTAAAATGGATAAATTCATTTCAGTTGCACCAGGCAAGTATTAACAAAAATATGCATGACGTTTCCTATACAATCAACTTTGCAACCTTCTTTTAGGTTGTAACTATGAGCTTGAAACCTTCAAGCTCAAACCTGCAATTCAAAGTCATGTCATACTTCATGACACATTACACAGAAATGTGTCATGTAGTAATTTTACAAATCTAATTACAGGAGTGGTTAAACTGGCTCTGTTAAACTTCAGATGAAAATGAACTGAAATAATAATTCAACATAAATTAAAACCCGGGATTAAAACAACACTTAAGTACAGCACGTAGAATGTACGTGCTGTAAAACAACAAATTATTTCAATCCAGGGTTTCTCTTTTACTTTTCTTCAAGGCTATGTGAAAGATAACAGTATTTGGACAACAGACATCCAGAGTTACACCACAATTGTTTAGTTTTCAGATTCTGGGTTTCTCTCTTAATTTTCTTCAATTTTCTTGAAGATACCAGTAGCCAGAATTAACTACAAATTTATCATTACACTTTTAGTGAGGGTTCTGCCTAATCTTAAAAAAGTTCATGAATTGCAAATTCATCAAATTTGTAAATCAAACATAAATTGTTAATGCGTTACAATGGCAACGAATAATAAAACAGGCCTTCAATCATTTTGTTTTGGTAATTTTATTTTTATTTGTAAAGCAAGACATTCAGTATTGAAAAATATCCATAGTACAAAGGACTGATCATTTTAGAAATGCAAAAAAAAAAAGATAACTGCAAGACATGTGACTCTTATAACTATATCAACATCAGTAGGTTATTATAAATGCTACATATATTAACTGAGCATGAAATGGTATAAGCGTAATACCAAACAACAGGGCACTGAGTGATATAAGCGTTATACCAATCTACAGGGCGCTATATGGTACAAGTCAATGAAAACCAAGTTATTTGTCATTATGGATTGACTGATATTATTATAGGTTAACAAGAATTATGAACCTTAATTTGTTCTTCAATTCAAATACCAAAATCTTTGAGTTATTTCACAAAATAAATATGATCATATTTTCCTGACAATGTATATAGACAACAGCATTTGTTAACAACTACATGCATAATAAATCTGATCATAGTGTCTTCATTATACAACAGTATTTACAAACTACATGTATAATTGTTATTCTAAGTGTAAGATGCATTCAATCAAGGCATGTAATTTTCTTGATTTAAATCTATCATACAAAGTTTAAATAAATAGCAATTAATTCTCTCAGTGTTCGATTTCGAAGTAAATAAAATGTATAAAATCAACTGATTGGAAATCTATTTGTATACTCTATATTTCAAAGTTAATACACGTTCTTTCATTGACCGTCGAATAGTTTCCAAGTTCATATTCATTAGGCCTTAATTAACTGTACTTTTTCATTTGTGAACTATGGAAATACTTGCATAATAATCTGATCATATTTTCATCATAAAAATGTACATATACAATAGTATTGTTTGAAAACTAAATATATGATTTGTACTCTAAGTTTAAAATGAATTCAAACAATTTTGTTTAAATTCGATCTGGTATCATATTATAAATGTATGCATACATAACAATTACTTCGTACAGTGTTAATTTTGAATAAATAAATTGAAATGCATGAAATCAACTAATTTGAAACTTATTTACATACTCTATTGTGTGTACACCTATGGCATGGGCAAAATTGCCTTGCTAGCTAGTCGGATTGACGTTAAAGTTAATACATTTCTTTCATTGACATTGATTC